>CABFOS010038928.1:0-12271 GCA_900660315.1 Diretmoides pauciradiatus
TGACTCAACATTGGTGGACGAGGCTCTATCATCTGAGACAACAATGGTGGACGAGGCTCTATCATCTGAGACAACAATGGTGGACGAGGCTCTATCATCTGAGACAACAATGGTGGACGAGGCTCTATCATCTGAGACAACAATGGTGGACGAGGCTCTATCATCTGACACAACAATGGTGGACGAGGCTCTATCATCTGACACAACAATGGTGGACGAGGCTCTAACGTCTGATACAACAATGGTGGACAGGGCTCTCGTCTGACACAACATTGTTAGACGAGGCTCTAATGTCAAACACAACGTTGGTGGACGAGGCTCTATCGTGTCTCAGGTGGCTCATAGTTTTGAAGGGATGCTCCAGAGCGTCATCAGGCTTGATCCTCTGCTCTGGATCGAGGTGGAGCATCCGTTTCATGAGGTCCAAAAAACAACACAAGTCCTCGTATTCCATGTCTTTGGCATCCGGGTAGACCTGCATTTGGAAATAAAGTCAATAGCAGTTCTGTCAAATCCACATCCAAGCTGACGGAAATGGAGCAAATGAACACTAGAAGAAAATAAGGACCACCTACCTTGCTCAAGTTGTCCAGGCAACTGAAAATGTGGCCCCTAGTCTCCACTGGTGTCTAAAACAACACAGACTACTAACTGTATATATGAGATCCTTCAAAACCCTTTTTAACAATTAAACATATTCAGGAAAGCCATTTAAAGAATTAGTTGTTAATGAGGTTTGGTAACTGGAATTGATTTAGCATAAAGAATTAGGCTTCTAAGAGCTTCCCCTCATGTTTACAAGCATACGAACAAATTCCTGCTTGCTTCCAACCACTCGTAAGTTCTGTTGGTGCAAATCCAGATACGACCAGATTTATGAATCAGATTGTGCTCGTACTAATGCTTTACGATCAAATCTGATCGTACTAACGTTTCATGAATGAGGCCCAGTTTGTTGTCAACTTCATTATTCCATTAATTATAAAAAAACTACAATGTTTCTGCAGCACATTGTCCTGCAGAAACATGCATGTTGTGCTGTCTTGCATTTTGTGAATATAACAAATATTTTAACGCAAATTTTTGATAAAGTTCTAGTGAATATCACAAGTACAAGATCTTTTACATGATTCAGATTCCTTACAAAGCTAGCAGACATGTTTAATGTAACATTACCAGCGAGGCCGGACCGAAATATCCTGAGATGATAGATAATTGTTGAGATTAAAGCAGGGGTCCCCAACCCACTTAAGGAATCTGAGGTTTTTGCATCATCTGCAGACACAGTATTAACAGCACCATTTGATTTGTAAGCCCGAGTTTACTTATGGGTGTGTGAAAAAGCAGATATGACTGTACCACACTTTTATCACACAGAAATATGACAGAAATGTAGAAAAATATGTTCCATAGATGAAGTCATATTTTAACCGGTGCACAGGAGGATTGGGTAGCAATTGGATTTTCTCAGGAATGTGCTTCCCAGGTACATGAAAACTATTCTCATTCCAAGTTCACTAGGGAGTCTCCTGAGCTTCACCCATTAGCATAGCCTGTATAGGATATCCTGGCCTACAGCGAGCAATATGGTAATCTACCCATGAGATTATCACAAAGCCCAAACGGAGGCAGGGGGAAACTCCTCATAATACCTATCCGTCATCATTGCTTACTGCAGGCTCAGACCTGGAGGGCAGGACTCTTTGTTTCCTTTCAAACCAAACTCCAAAATAAGATGATCTACTTCAAGATATACTTCAAGTTAGAAGTGTAGCCTACATCTCAATTGAGGATATGAATACAATTGAAGACATTGAGTGACTGACTCTGAATTCAAGAACAATCCAGTTAAAGAGGCAGCAGCCAGCATGAATGAATGAATGAATGTATTGAGGATAATAGATCGTAATAACAGATGGGAATAATTGAGTGCTGTATATATGGAGAACTCCCTGATACTCTCTTACAGTATTTATGATGTGTACAGAATTGAGAATAAAGATTGATTGTTGTTGTGCCTTTTATTTGCAGTGCTTATAAAGCAATTACAGTAATCGAGTTCTGATCTGTTTTGAGCTCCCAATAGTAAATGAATCCTGCTGATAAGGGATGCCACTGTATGAGAGTTGGCCACCCCTGATCAATGCTAAATTCATCAAAGCATCCCTATAGGCCATAACTTGATTAACCACACTTAAGTGCAATTCATAAACATTCTGTGAACTCTCTTCAGTGCTTCCAGAGGCCTTCATTTTCCTGGAGATCAATTTGGCTCTCACCTTTTCAGTTTCGCCCGCGGCTCAGCCTCCTATTAAGATTTCAGTTAACCCGGCTGCTTCGGACTTTATCACATTTCTTACTAATTAGATTTCCTCAGCAGTGTGGTGGAATCCAAGCTCTCATTGACTAGATAGCAGGAGAGTCCACCTGAGAATATCTTTAAGAATACTTAAACTGACCCCTTGGAAGCATCCATCCCACAGGCAGACACAGTGAAGAATAGATAGGGCGGGTAAAGGACCAGCTGGAACATGAGACGCACAATATTTTATCGTTCATGAGAGAAGGAAGGTATGATAGAAGCAATATATGTGCACAACTACATGTAGTAAAACACTCAACATGCAAGCCTGTAGTCTAGTATTACATAAAACTGCCTGCCAACCTTGGTCCCTTCAGAGTGCCTATCAGAAATTTGTAGACGTGATGTATTCACAATCTTTCACTCTACTCCTCCTCTAATCTAATGCTAAAATGCTAATCATCTTTCGGTAGCTGTCATTCATAAAGTATATATTTACAGATAGTCATAATTACCTCAGATCCACTGTCTACCTGTCATTCAACCAATCATCAACCCTGTTATAGCGTGCACTCAAGAGAAGAAAATCAAAGGATGTATTATTTTGTATCTGAGTGAAACCTAAAAAAAATCATGAAAACAACATTTTTTGTTGCCGTCTACCATTACACTCTTCAGAGAACTGATTAATTGAGTCATGTCTACATAGATGTTTTGTATCTATAGCCACAAGATGGCGCCTGAAACCTACTACTGGGAATTAGAGATGGGCCTACAAGATGAGAGGGCAAATCCTGTGAAATAGGTGAAGATGTGATGCTGAGTGGAATTTGAAGGCAATACATGTAAGTATTTCTTCTCTTGAGTTTGTTCTCATATAGACTTGACACTATGCTCAGGCTGTTGCATGGCTCATCATTTATGCTGTATGGGTTCTATCTCTCCACTAACAAGCTGTAACTGGGTCACGAATCACGATGATGAAGCTGATAACCTTTTTCAGTACTATTGTAATTTAACTGTCTGTTACACCAATCAATTAGTATGAAAATACTTGTAATAATAAGTATAAAAAACAAAAGCTGTCTTATTTGGTTGCTGTTGTTATCAGTTTGCTTGTTTGTTTGTTTGTTTGTTTGTTTGTTTGTTTGTTTGTTTGTTCTTGGTGGTGGTATTCCATTCAGTATTACTTTTAGATATAAAATGCAATATATTCTGTTTTTGCGTCTCTCTTTCTAGACATGTCAAACATGTTTACATCAGTGACATGTTGCTTCCTCTGCCTGGTTCATTAGTTTACATCTGTTTCAATCAGAATATTTTGTTCTTTCTTTCTGGCATGACCAGGACAACAGATCAGTCCTATTTTAGGAGAGCGGTGCTTAGGCAAGAGGGTAGATTCAAGTCCATCATCATCTCCTCATTTCCTGCAGCTATTTAAGACTGTGCCTCTCCAAAATAGGAGCCCGATGACCGCAGGCGGAGCTATCTGGGGACCTGCTTTCAAACTAATTCAAGGATATTAGGATGTCTCCGAATGTTTTGTTTTGACATTTCTATACCTTCGCCATCCGTTGTTTGTGCATAGCGTGTGCCATCTGATTGAATGCCATTTTAAAGTAATTTCAGATGTTTTTAGGTTTCCATAACCCTATATTGTACATTTTGAGTACTTTATAATTTCTATGCTGCACATTGTTATTTTGGAAATGTACTCAAACCCAAAGTAAGGTTTAACTGACAGACAGGTCACACAGAAACCCACACACACACACACTCACGTGAACACACACACTCACACACAAACATACACACACAGTGGGACGTGCAGCTCAGTGCGCCCATTCCTATGACATCCTGCCCAAAGGTTATATTCTATCTGAAATGTTGGGTGTGTAGTAAAATACATGCTCCATGCTGTCTGGCACTCCTAATGAAGGGGTTTATGACTCGTAGTCCTGTGTTTGTACCGTGGATCATGCGCCACTCTACCACTGGATACAAGGTCAGATCATATCTCAGATCCCGTATCTCTTTCAAGTAGCGGATCTCTGCATTGAGCGCACAATCTATCAGAGACACAGTGGTAACATTATTCTATACTGTAGGACTTCAAGCTACTATTGAAGAAGGTCATTTTCAATACGTGTTGGGGCCTACAAACAGAAAAAAATGTTCTGTGCTGGCTTTTTTTGCTTACATGGTTGTTGATTTTATAAATGGGTACAGGGAGTTTTTCTCAAAAAGCTTTTCTTATGTTATCCTGAGTCAGACACAGCTGTACGTGGCCAGACTTGTCAGACTGTGAGCTTTCAGCACCCACAGTGTTAATGTATAATGTCAACGCAGTAGGGAGCCTTGTTAAAAAGCAATTAAGCCAAAATGATTTAAACATTGTGTGGTTTGGCTATTGGCGAGCCTCGAGGTACACACTGTGTTGTTGTCTTAGAATGAGAATTTCACTGTCTGCTCACACTGAAACCGCTATTTGTGTGAGTGTAGTTCTAACCACACTTTCCCACACCCACCAAACCATACCAAACCACAGACTTCAGATGAGTACGTGCACCACACATGCACACACACACACACACGTACACACATACACTATTCACATGAAGAGTAATTGAGGGGTTTGACTAGTTTTTGGTGCATTAAAACAGTAGCTGTTTTAAATGGCAGAGGCTGAGACATAGTTGTATTGATGTCTGTGAGGCTGGTAAAGATGGCTGATTGCTCAAAGAGTACGTGGCATACAGTACCTCTAGCTATATTCCACTTTTTTAAATGACGTTTCACTGAATCACACTGTGGCCATATTGCTAGTTTATTTTTATTGCTCTGAATGATTTTGTACATGAAAGACTTTCTGCAAACATTGTTGTGCTTGGCGCTCTGTTTCATGCTCAAAACATCACCACTGACAGATGAGCGTCTTCCAACAGGCAACCCTAGAGCTATAAAGTTGTTCGCCCTGTTTCCAAAGCAACAGCTCATCCCATATTCCATGTGATAGTTTGCCATTATGTGTGTCTCCAAATAAGTCGACCAGAGTTACGTAACCAGCTTCAGTTTGAGTTCTAGTGGCCGTTGTCTTAGAAAGATTAGAGCTAGGCCATAGTCAGAGACATTTTAGCTGTTGGCAGATTGTCAGCTTACACTGCTGTGTGCAAATGTGCTCATCACAGCCAGACTGCTTGGATGTGGTTTGGAACATCTGTGTGGTCCCCAGTCCAGAAGACAGACAGGGTGAGAGAGAGCGAGACAGAGGCAGAGGGTGAGGAGGAGGGAGGGAGGGAGAGACCCCAGGGCTGCTCAGAAGCCCTCAGTTTTTCCATCACTGCTGTCGCCGGTGTTGCCTCTTTTGTGTGTTTGTGCAGAGCCAGGGGACCGTGTGAGGCAGATGTGTGTGTGTGTGTGTGTGTGTGTGTGGTGGGGTGGGCGTAGGGGGAAGAAAGAGAGGAAAGAAAGATGGAGGAGAGAGAGAGAGCAAGAGGGAGAGAGAAAGTAACTGTGTGGGGAGCCATCAGTCTGGAGTCTACTGGATGACTTATGAAACTGATGGTTAGGTCTGGCGTGGCTTGCTTTTAATGGTGCTGGTGGTGGGGGTGGGGAGAGGGGCGTTGAAAGTAGCCCTGGTCCAAACCTGCGGTCGACTCCTTCTCCCCCCCACCACAACCCAGCTCCCTGCCTGTATGCGTGTGGTGTTTATTTACGAGCCGGTTTAACCACGGCGCGGTCCCTGTGGTGGACTGACACAAGATGACAGCAGCCTAAATGTCTTGCCCTTTAAATCCAGCCTAATGGTCGCTTAGTGCTGTGGAGACAGGCACTGGGATAGGCGCCTAGGGTCTTTTCATAGGGGCCCTCTGAGTAACACATCAGCTAACACATCTATGGGCCACTATCCAGGGCCTTATTACTACCTGCTTCTGTGGCTGTGGCGCCACTGATTTAGCCATGGCTCTGTGACGAGGGACAATACGACCATGGGAAGAGACACTATCCACCTATTACAGCTGCTGTAACAATGATTTTGGATGTGAATGTCTTTTTAATATCTGTGTCTCTGGCGTCTGGGAGAGTTTGAATGGCTACTGGATGACCGGGTACTTGAGTCCAAAGAACAGCAATTTAATATGACGTTTGGGATGTCTGCACTCGAAAAGAGCTGAATTCTTAATTCCAAACCTACAATTTAATTCCTCTCTGAATAGAGTTGAAAAATTACACTGGCCTTTTTTTTCTGAAACGTTTCAGTCTAGACCAGAACATAAAGGGTTAATCCTTAGTGTTTCTCCCTGAAGTAATTTTGTGGTAAGTTAATAGCAGATGTGAGTGTTATTGGGCAAATTATATGCAATATGAGAGTAAACATACACTTCACATAAAAACGACCTGCGTAAACACACCATTCATAACTGCATACCATTCTGTGTGGGCTTGCCAGCCAATGCAATTAGGCGCTTTCTGAGAGGAAGAAAAGATTATCATCCAAAACCTCTTGCCTTGCTCAATTCAGCTTAAAAAATGTTTTGTTTGCGAGTCAGATGCTGCCTGTAAATAATCCACCTCAGATCTTAGTTAATGTTATTTTGATCACACCTCTAGGATCCATGAGAGGAAATGGGCAAAAGTCAGCCACTAATCCTTTGGGAATTCAACAGTCTTCTCCTCAATCACCTGTTGGCCGGGCTCACTGTTGATATCCCAGCGGTTGCTCAATGCAGTACACACCTCTGACACACAAAGACAAGAGCTTTGAGCTTCAGTCTGCATGCTTCTGTCCTGTGCAAACACAGATCAGACGATATTCATTGGGCCATGTCTCTTGCACTCATCAGGCTGCTTGTACTGTAATTTCCTCTCTGCTCTTATCCGTGTTTTGTCCACTGTCATTCCAGCAGGATTATGGGATGCTTTCATCATGAAGGAACATCAGCCGAGGCAGTGGAGGGAATGTAAAAGAATCCTGTTGTTTTGCTCATCTCATGACACATATTCTTATCATCACATGCCACATGAATGAAGCATAGCAATCCTACAGTAAATCTTTTATTTGTAGCAGCTCAACATCTTGTCACTCTAATCAATAGTGTATAAAGCACATTCGTAGTCTAGACCTTCCAACCATATTCAGCAAATGCAGACATATTCCATTGACATTTGCATTCCACATGGACATATGATCTACAAACATAAAATTTCATGACACACATCTGCCTATAAAACCTACTGTACTGAAGCAACACTTGATGCCACAGACAAGTGTACAGTTAAATACAAAAACAAATCAGTTTTAGTGTTTTTTGGCCCAACCAACTTCATCTAACATAAAGTAGATACTCTTTATTATGAAAATCCAGCCGTATGCTCAATTCAGGATTGATTTTAAGATTTTACTGACCTTCTTTTTGAAGGTCTGGGATATTACAGTAATCCAATATGAACTGTAGCAAAGTTTAGATTTAGATTAATGATCTGGCTTTTGCCATTAGTTCTCCTAGATATTGTAAGAGAGATTAGGCTGCTAAATCTGTATCATTGTTTAAATCACTTCTTAAAACTCATTTTTATATCTTTTATGTCCAATATAAATTAAGATTATTGTTATTGATCGTGTGTGTGTGTGTGTGTGTATATCAGTGTGTTTGTGTGTGAGCGTATTAGTGCATTGCACGTCTGTGTGAGGTTTATGTGTCCCTATTCGTGCATGCATGTGTATTTTCACTTCACGTGTGTGTGTGTGTGTGTGTGTGTATGTCTCAGTATGGGTTGGGTACTGACAAAGATCGTACAATTTTCTTCTTAAACGCAACCAATGATGTCAATATCCTCATCTGCAAGTTCTTAGAATAAGTCATCAGTGTAGATTAAAGTTCTGTCTAGACACAATCAGTGGTTGGGTTTGTGTTTTCTCTTCATATTAGTTAAGGCTTTGGTGAGGTTAAGATTATCCTAAGTCATTGCTTCGAGGCTTCGGCCACTCACGGCTCTAATCTGTGGGGGGACAGTTTAGTTGATTCAGTCTTTGATGAGGTGCCCTCGGTCTCCAATACTGATGAGCTGTTAGTCGTCACCACTGCCCAGCCTAGCTGCTGTGGTCTAGGCCTGCCGCCTCCCTGCTATCCAAGAGCCCCATTCATCCCAAGACAAACAGACACAGTCATTACAATTAAGCAGTGCTATTAAAGGGACAGGCTACTGGCAGATTAAGGGAAGAGAAATGATGTGATTCTCTGTGTTATTGTAAGCAGTCAACTCATTAAAGTTGTGCCAGTCAAGTTGTATTTGTTGTCCACATGTCTGTATACAGTTAATGACTTTGCAGACGTAGATCATGCTCCTGGGAAAATAATTCATCTAGAAAAGGGGTTGTGACTAAACAGTGTGCCCGTTTCTCTCGGTATCTCAAGACCAAATGAAAACAGGCCAGAGGAGACACTGAGGGCTCCGGCTCAGTTCTTTAAGAGGCCTTGAGACATGGAGGATTAAGATTATGGGGGAGGTTCTTTTAAATGACTGATAGTACAAAGTGAGAGAGGGAGCAAGGGAGGGCAGGGCAGGAGTCTGTGTGGCGGACCAGCAGCAGCTTTACTCTTCAATCAGGGAGATGAAAATTGCCACTCCTGTCAAAGTAGAGGTGTTTACTGAAAGGAGGACAAGGGAGAAAAAGAAAAATAGGGAGACCTCTTGAGAGGGAGAGTTATGCAACCTGTATGGTCCTGGGTTCCCACAGAGGAGGGCCGCTGCAGACGAGCTAAATTTAAGCCCCTGGTTTGGCCAACCAGGACGTTGTAGCTTTCAAAGTCTTTGGATAGAAATAGCCGAGGTGTTGATAGGTGGGATTGGATAAGATCGTGCAATGATGTCTATTGAGACAAAACCAAACTGCGCATTTCTGAGTGTGGCTAAATTGAAAACAGAATGACAATTTCCAAAGAATGCATGTGAAGCATCGACGTATTGGACAGTTGTAAGAAACACTCTGGTTGGCTGAGAAAAGAAAGTGATCCCAGTGTTCGACAGGCAAAAATAACATCTGAAACTCCAGAAAATTGTTTGGGGTTAGGAGAAGCTGTCAACATGTAGAATGTCATTCATCACCTCAGCTCATAATAATTTACAGGGATATGAGCATGAGCAAAGTGAATCGATTTAGGACTATAGCCTAAATCTAAGCCCTGTGTGGTTTGATAGCATGAGGGCCTTGTGGCAACACTGCCCACAGTGTATTATGTGTCTGTCTGGATTTCATTGATCTGTGATGTGATGGAGAGCTGCAGTCAGGTCTATTTGTCAAGGGTTGATGTTGTTGTTATGGCAGTGGTGTACTCTACACTCAAGCAGTGATGCGGATTCCCATCCCATGGTTTTATGACCTTTGGGTTGGCCGGACACTGAATGGTGGATGCTGTGAGGGAGAATAATGGATATACTTGTGGTAGTGATTTCGCTGAATTTTACTACTAGTTGTTTCTTATTTGTAAAATGTATTTTCAAATTTAGTTTCGGCTCACCTTTCAAACCCAGACATCACACTTAAGACGTCTGTACAACACACAACAATTTGCCTTTTGATGTCATCAAGAAAGGCCACTAAATTAAGCGCTCCTCCATTTAGCCTTTTTAGAGAAAGTGGATCATATTTTTGTGGGGTGAATTCTGACATCTTCATAAATCAACCAAATCATAGGGTTGTGGTACACCCCTGCCTTGTTTTGTCTTTGTTAATGCCATGCACATGTGGCCAATGACATGCTTGCATAGATCAGTGAGCGCCACCACTCTCAGCTGTAGAGGTGGTTAGATGTCTGTTTATATTCAAGAACATATTGGGGAGGGGGCATGCCAGACATTTTTGAGATGTTTGGCTGTGGGCTTTGGCATCAAAAATGGCCATAATGATGCAGCATAACGCAACATGCTGCATTTTGAAAGTGAACCTTGTACAGGAGTGCATGTTTCATCACTTTTGAAGTCTTAAAGATCAAATTATTTTGCTACTTTAAAGTCAGACTTACCTTTGGTCATCTTTGACATTGTTATCTGCTTTTTTACTTGTTAAATTGACTAGATCTATGAAGCATATAATCTTGCCTAATAATTTCAGACTGCTGAATACCTTTATTGTGGTCGTGTATTCTACTGGGCTGAACTTGACCTACTGGAGGCAAAAAGCAGCTGGGCACCACATGTCTCATATCCCTGGTGAATTCCACACCGGCCCATTCAAAGACAAGATACTGCTTCCATCTTTGTTTCACTTAACGTCGCTGCTTTTTCATCTATGTGTTTTTGTCTCTTTCTCCTATCCAGTATCGCTTACTGTATCTACAGGCTGTACACATCATCAGACACTGTATTTAAGTTCTCTTTAAAGAGATCCATGCTGTCTAAAGTGGAGGCAGACGTAGTTCAGATAGCAACTGATGAACGCTGGAATGCTTTTGGTCTTATCTCGTCGTCGTCGTCGTGATCACCACAGCAAGCTGGGCCCGAGACACACGAGCGAGACAGAAAGTCGTCTTAAACTCAAAGGATTTAAATCAACATGACATTTTTCTTTTTTGTGCTTTACAGCTGCAAGTCCCAGACAAACACACAATTCCTATGAGGAAAGGGCTGTCATATTTATGATGTATTTATGATTTCCTATTGGATCATTCAATGCGTTTCTATGTTGAATTATGGCACCGTTGTGACTAATACTTAAGCATAAATAACCCTTTGAACGTTTTATCTGTCATTTGGCCAAAGGTTACCAGAAATGTGATGCACTTGAGGCAGTATTTCCTCTGAGCCTATAGAATATTCTTGGTTATCTTGTCAGGACAATTTGGAACAAACCTCCGGCCCTTACAACCCATATTCAGTTGATTTGGATGACACAAATGTCTCTTTACATACCATGGTACTTTCAAATTGGCTTAAAAGCAAAAAAGCAATGGACAGCTCAAGCCGTCTTTGTTCGTCACAGGCACATACAACCCATGCACACACATGGCCGACACCCCCACACACATGCACACATTATGCGGCCTTCAAATGTCTCTTCCACTTTCAACCCATTCGTGTCCGTCCTTCCTCCGGGGAGGGGAGGGGGGGCAGGCCAGAAGCGGTGGGTCTGGGGACCATCGTCTTCCTCCTCGCTGGTCAGGCCTGCATGTTTTTGGTGGGAGTCTTTATTTCTGGAGGAAACCCCATGTGAGCATGAGGAGAACATGCAAACTCCACACAGAAAGGCCCTTTTTACGAGATAGCTCACCTGGGCACTACTGTAGGCACTGGAGGCATAGAGAGACACACCCCCAGTGCCAACAGCAACCCAGGCGGGAATCGAACCCGGGACCTTTTAGCTGTGAGGCGACAGCGCTACCATTGTGCCACTGCGCCACCATGCCACCTGATTTCAGTCTCAGTGTAGCGTATCCATGGGTTGAGCTATCCATTTTCTTATTTTATGCTGACGCTTGTGATGTATATTGTAATCCAGTGGAAACGCTACTATAGTCGCTTATTCTAGTTGACCACATCGAGAAAAGAAAATATTAAATCCAATGGGTGGATACATTTTAGCATTGTGGTATTCATCAGACCAGCCACTGAAATATGTCTTGCTTTTCTTTCATACCCAGAGCGCTGGTGACACAGGCGACAACAGCAGACTGTACGACTGTCTGTCAAAGTTTCCAGCAGTCGGTTGTAGTCTACGGTGAGCGCAGATCTGGTTGTGATTACTTTAACGGAGACAGTAAATCATGACGCAGCATGAGACCAATTTGTGGTGGGCAAAAAAAAAAGACCTGGCCCCTGGTTTATGGAGTTACCGTTAACTAAAAAAGACCCATTAACACGTGTGTGTGTGTGTGTGTGTGTGTGTGTGTGTGTGTGTGTGTGTGTGCGTGTGCGTGTGTGTGTGTGTGTGTGTCAGGCCCAGCTCGGCATGTGTGAGGCAAAGAGGAGCTG
>CABFOS010038934.1:0-13627 GCA_900660315.1 Diretmoides pauciradiatus
TGTGTAACTGTGCTAGGAGTTACGTGGAGATGCTGCAGAGAGTGAAGGAGCTGTGCCGCTACTTACCCGGTCTGGAAGGAGACACCAGGTCACGCTGTTGCAGCCAGGTGGTCATCTGTGCCGCGCTAGTCCTCTTCCGCAGCGCCTTCCTCTACGTCTTGACTGTACAGCCCACACTCTTCCAGGGTCAGCCTCATATTTCCCCATTTGTCAGTTTGCATGTTGATTTAAATCTATTGGGGCCTATTTCCTGAGACACAAGTGTATAGTGTCTCCGGTGAAATGTGTTGATCAAACCCTGTGTTTATGTTTGGCAGGTGTGAATGCGTTGACTTCAGGGCCATGGATCCTTCTAGAGGATTTGAGCTCAGTGTATAACGATGTGGAGATGGAGCGAGGGGCTTTGAAACATGCCCACAAGAAACGCAAACTGGCAGATGGGAGAGAGAAGACTATGGTGAGAAGACAGATCAGAGATCTGGGTGTTTCTACTTGAGACAGGATGAAGATTGGTGGATTGCTTTGTTAGGGTTATAGGTTATAGTCTGCTGTAGTATGTTTCTATGTGCATTTACATGTTTGGATATAGTGCGTGTGTGTGTGTGTGTCACCTCAGAGCTCAGATGATGAGGAAGGGTTGGGGAAGGGCCGTGGTCGACACATTTTAGTCAACAAGACTGACATGCCTGGCTGGTCAGAGACTTTGGAGAGCTTCCGCACAGCGAGGGAGAGCTGGGACCTCCTTCACTCCCTTGACGGCCTGGAGACGGGTATGCCCCTCTTCCTGTTTCCGACAGGGTCCATTCATTGCAGGGCAGTTGCATGAGCATTAGGGTTGGTCCGATGAACGATGCCATCATCCATCGGCGATGTCTGACAGCCATCGGCGATGGACACCCCATCGGTAATGTTCGCCCCCCCCCCCTCCCCGTCCACACCGAGCCGCAAATGCGGGTAGATTTAACGCCTGTAAAATCTCGCTACTGAAACTGCAATAAGAGCTTCACGAGTAAAAAGCTAATAGGATTAGTAAGTATTTTAATAAGTAATAGGTAAGGAAACATGAAATCAGAACAAGAGCACACTTAGAGCAAAGACACTTAAAGAGTTTGGTTAATTAACATAATGTAACAGTCAAAACTTCTGACGCACATTACTGACTTATTACGGACATATGGAGCATTATTTTCAATTTTGTTTATAAAATCAGCCCATACAGCTCACTGCACCGCACCGCACCGCGCTCGTTCAAAAGATTATTCAAACGACGGAGAATGAACGACTGATTGACTGATATGTATATCGAGGAGAGCGAAGCTTTTACTTTGAAAGGTGCGATGGGGGCGGTACGAAAGATAGGATGTTATCGTCCATCGCAATGTTTCACTGTGGACATCGTTCATTATCAATCTGGTCAACATCGCCCAACCCTAATGAGCATAAATTCAGATTGCTTTTTCTTGCCTTGTGAGCTTGCTCATCATTTCTAAGCTGTTCTAACAACTATTTGAACACCCCCATGGTTAGAGTTCAAGAAGATCTGTGCCTCATGGAAGACAGACAGCTGGCTGTGGTTCAGAATATTCCTCACTGACATGATCATATACCAGGCAAGAAACAATCCTAACCTTTTTTTGGCAAGGCACCAGCTGTAACTTTACCTTTCAAAAATGATTTAAAAAAATGTGGTGTGTGCGTGCGTACGTGCGCGCGTGTGTTTATGCCGTGTCTTCCAGGGCCAGTACCGTAAAGCCCTTTCCAGTCTGCACCAGATGGCTGCAGTGCAACAGCCTCAGCCTGGGCAGCAGAGCCCTTCAGGTCAGGTCAGCCTGGAGCACCATAGGGCCCTCATACAACAGGCCTCCTGCCACTACGCACTGGGAGAGTACAGGGTAAACACACACACACACACACACACAAGAAGTGGGCAGGTCTAACGCACGCAGGCTTCGTTCTTCTCCATTCTCTTTTCCATTTCCCTATTTTCTGAATATACAGAGCTGGCACCAATGCCATATATCATAGGATATTAACAGTAGTAGATTGTGTTTACATTATAGCATTGAACATTCGATTGCATCGCATCAAAACGTGTGATCTACAGTCGTTGATTAATTTAGTTTAATCCCATGCCCACGTATGCTGAGATGTATTGTGCTTGTTGTGTCCGTCCATCTGCCAACACATCTTTATATCTGTTCCAGACAGAGCCATGAAACAAGAACAGTGCTCTGAAGAAGAAGAAGACTGTTCTGTGTGGCTCTGCAACAAAAATTAATCCATTATCCCACCCAGCCTGTAGGGGGCACTACAGCTAAATTTCAAATGTAGTTTAAATTTGTCCATTTCTCATGAAACATAAGTGGACAGTTTAATGAACCAAGAGGGAGAACCACAAATACCAAATGTTTGTATTTCTTAATGTGACCAATCAAATTTCATGCTCTAGAGCCAAAGGGCCTTAAAGGTTCAAGCCCAAATTTGTACATGTTTGCATGGAGCTGGTATACATGTCAGGACCTCTATTTTGAACAAATACATTGTACATGGTTAGTCTCTGTACACGGGTAGTTTCTGTCCTGCCCCATTTACGCACATGATGCAGGTCATGTGTGTATGTATATATATGTGTTCATCAGATGGCCTGTGAGAAACTGCTTGATGTAGTTGGTGGGATGGTGCCCCCGACCCAGGAAGCAATGAAGACTCCAGAGGACCAGGGTAAAATCAAGAGCAAACCAAGGAAAGGTAAACACTTTCTGCTTTTTTCAGAACTTTCACACATTTATTCTGACTGATATGCAATCTATGACACATTATACAAGATTTACCCCAACTATACCTTCATATGAATGCAAGATGGGTGCATTTTGTATGTCATTACAAGGTAACGACCTGAGATTGCTCCCCTGCACCAGCAAAGCCATCTTGCCCTTCTGTCTGCAGCTGATGCTGGCCTGCTTTAAGGTACATAGACTAAGTTAGGTCTGTGTGTGATAAGACAAACAGCTCAGTAATCGGGCTGATTTTCAGATTGATAAAACCCGGTTAACCCACTTTCTGCTTTGTTTTGGCCAATCAGCTCCGTGCCTTCACAGACAATCGCGACGATCTGTCCCTTGGTCATGTGGTGGTGCTCCTGCAGTACGACTGGCCACAGGGCGAGATGCTGTTTCTAAAAGCAGTAGATAAGATCTGTCAGCAGGGCAGCTTCCAGTATGAGAATTTCTTCAACTATGTCACCAGTATCCTTCCATACCTACCACCAAAAAGTTTCCAGATCACAACACTAGAACAGACCCTGGCCAAGGATTTAGCAAATGTGTAGACTGACTACTCTTCTTGTTGTTTATTTTTCTTGCACATTATTAGTTTCCATAAGCTCATAATTATCTCCAGACATTGACATGCTGGAGGAGTTTGCCTACCTGCGTACTCCAGAAGGGGGTAGGATCCAGCTGGAGCTGCTACCCAATCAGGGAATGCTAATCAAGTAAGCCCCTCCTACAATCACGCCTGTTTCCACATGGCTTTGTGACTTTGCACACTCCCGTTCTGTTGGTGTGTTTTCATAGAGAATAGTGGTATTTATTGATGATCTATGTAGGTAGACATGGCCTGTGGGGGACAATTCACTTCTGTTTGACAATGCTGTTATAGGAGCAGGCATTAAGGAAGAAAAAGGGGATTGCGGTAAAAAAAAGTTTCTGTCAAGCTCTTCCTTGCATTGTTGTAGAAGTTAAGACACTTGAATGTAGCCTCACTGACTGAGAGTTGTTGAATGTTGCTGTCCCTCAGGAACCCTAGTCCCGCCCTGGGGGTGGAGTTAAACACCCTTCTGCTACAAGGGGTACAGACGATGGACAGGTACCCCAGGCCCTTCCTCCCACAGCCCCCCTCACACACCAGTCACCCCTCCTTCACCCCCCACCTCAAGGCTTGTCATCTCCCCCAAATTTTTTATTTGGGCCTGTCATTTTACATTGAGAGTTAGTTGTTCTTTGATTTCCTGTCAGCATTTGTTTATTTGAGCGGTTGCTCCTCGTTCTGTGGTCATCACTGTTGTTGTACTTGTTGTCGTTGTTTGGAGATGCTGTTCTTGTTATACAGTCAGTTTAGTTTTTTTTGCCTTTTCATATCACTTGTTCTCATTTCATTTGTGGACATATTTCATGTGGTTTGATGATTTGCGTATTTCCTGTTCAGCTGTTGACTCATTGATTTGGCTATGTGATCAAAAAAAATCACTTAGCCATAATTTGTTTTTCTTGACTATTATGTAGGTGTCACTCTCTAAAATACATTTGCAATCTGTTTTTGCCAAATAAGCGCACACATATTATACATTACATTAAACTTAAGAATATAACATACATTAGTAACAGTTTTTCTCACAGTATGAGTTGTTTGTTCATCACTCTACTCCTGCAGACACCACACTGTGACTCGAGGAATCACCAAAGGAGTGAAGGAGGATTTCCGTCTGGCAATGGAGAGGCAAGTGTCGCGCTGCGGAGAGAACCTGCTCAACGTCCTCCACCGCTTCTGCATCAATGAGAAGATCATCATCGTCCAGTCACTTCCTTGACAACTGGCTAACGACTTTTGAACCCTTGAAAGCTGATTAGGCATAATATTTCTGGAACAATTCTGCTGACTGATTGACCCCAACAGCTCTTTCCTAACAGAGACCAACATAGGACACTATTTTCTAGATCTTGTGTCTTTACCATTCATCTTTGGTGAATTTCCTTTGTAAAGAATGAACCTGTTCTGTCCTCTTTACCTTAAAAGTGGATGACTGCTTTCAGACAGTGGGACAGGTTACAGATTCTTTGAATGTAATAATTGGCCTAGTTCATATGTTCGTGTGTGTGTGTGTGTGTGTGTGAGTACTTTACTTTTGTACTAGTAAAAATGTGGTCTGTAAAGATGGCATTTGTTTCCATCCTAAATATCTTTTATCATTTTGTGAATGATATGTGCTTAACAATTTCATGAGGTTTCAGCTCATTCTGAGTTTGTGTGTTGGGGGGTGAAAGAAATGCAAGCACATTTTTGATATTCTTAGGTAAAGATTTATTGTTTTTGTTACAAATGTAATGAAATGGTTAGTTTGCATACATGTTTCCATTAAATGTTCACTGAAGAATTTGAATTTGAAGAATTATTTTGTTTTATGGTAATCTGGCAACCTAAATGTTCCTTTTTAGATCGTACAGGATTGAAAAGCTCAAGAGGTTACGATTGGGTGTTAAGGAAGCAGGCAAGAAAATCTACACCATTTTCACTCATTCTTTCCCTATCAGCTAAATGTTTCACTCTTATCCTCTTCCTTCTATACACTCTCCCCTCTATACTATTCTTCCTGCAGTCACTCCTCCAGTCCTCTGACTGGTGCATTTGGCAGGTCTGCCTGTAGGGCAGCTCTGAGGTTAGCCCAGAAAAGCCTGTGCTTGGCCCTGTCTTGTGGCCACTCCAAGTAGGTGTGTCTGTCCATCATGGCCTTCAGCTGGTAGTACTTAGAGGGGATCAGGTATTGAGGCAGAGGCTCTAGCAGCACCAGGACAACACTGTCAGAGCCCCTGGACATGCGGTTGTGACTGGCAAAGTACAGCTCATAATGGCACCACTCACTCTTGACAAAGTGTGCAGACAGCACAAACACAGAGTGTCGGCTCTTTTCCACACAGCGGATTATGTTCTCAATAATTGTCTTTCCTGGCACAAAGTTTTTCTCGTGGTGACAGATGCGGAGCCCTCCTGCAGGGCCCTCAAGGTTGGGGAAGAGGGAATTCTGCACCCATTCAGCGTCATGCTGGCTATAGGATACAAAAGCATGAAACTCAACCCCTACCAGATCTTCAGGCCGAAGTTGCTGGGTTCTGGCACGGTGTTTTGCCCTGGTCCACTGCCAGATCATGCCCATGTACCATGGACCATCCAAACGGTGGCACAAAGTCACCACTGCAATGATCACTATCACTGCTGGACCCAAGATGGTGGCAGCTAGCAGGCCAACATTGCAGGAGATCTCAGGGATCCAAATGTCTTTTAAGGTGGAGTTCCTAAAAGCCTCTGGGTAGCTGCAATTATAGGCCCATGGCCAGCTCACCAGCTTGATTCCTCTCTGACCATTCTGTTCAGAGTTGATGCCAAGGCTTAAGAAACTCCTTAGAGCACAGGTGCAGGTGAAGGGGTTGAGGCTGACATCCAGGATTTTCAGTTGGGGGCAACTTTTCAGGTTGCTCACAGTTGGTGCATGGAGGGAGTTTGCTTTGAGCAGAAGCAGATACAGTGTGGGGAAACCATCACACACTGGTAGGTCCCGCAACCGGTTGGCACTTAGATCAAGAGCCAAAAGGTGGTCCAGTTTCAAGATGGATTCTGGTACCACAGAAACCTGGTTGTTCTGGAGGTCCAGTATCTTGATTCCATTTGGCAGACATTTAAAAACAGATTCTGTCAGCCCATTAGAGGACAGATTCATATGTGTGATGTTGGGTGGCCAGACACATTCCACTAGACTGTCATAAGTCAGGGAGTTGAGGCTGAGGTCCAGATGTTGCAAGGAGCTCATGTGTTGTAGACGTTTGCTCAGTACCTGCATGCTCTTAAGATTGTTATCTTTCAGAATCAAATTTGTCAAATTAACCAAATTTTCACATTCCAGGGTCCCATTGCCTTCCGTTTGGGAGAAAATTGTATCAGATAGGGCACAACTGGAAAAGTTCAGCTGGGAAATAGGACTCTGGAACTTTGGGCATGTCATGTGTATGATAGAGGTCTCCATGATTCCCAAATTCTTCACTGGCATGTTGATAAAAAAGTTGTACACACACTCTTGTGAAAAAAGGAAAGACTTCACCACAGCCCTTCTCACTGTGAAGGACCTCATATTAGATGTCTTGCTCACATCTGTGTCTTTATAAGGTAGCATGTAGAGGGCCACATCAGAAATGCTCAGGTCGGTAATGGGGGAAAGGAGAGTCATATTTACACAGTGAGTTAGTTCGTCCCACTTTATTGATATGTGGGTCAGATAGAGATGTGAAGTGTGGATTTCCTCTGTGGCACTCAACTGCTTAGCTAGGTCATCGTAGCCTCCTGTCAGACCCATTAGCTCAACCTCATCAAAGAGCAACAATGCATCAGAGATCAGTCCATGGTCCATCATTTGCTTTTTGGTCAAAACCATCTGAAGCATTTTAGCATTGACATCTCTCAGGCTGCCTTTATCATAGGTAACTTCATCCTCTAGACAAAGGGTCAGTGTACGTAGCTTCACCTCAGAAATATTCTTGAAATCCCCCATACTGATATTGTTTGCTCCAAGTGCCAATCTCTTGAGCTTTACTAGGGAACTGAACTCACCGCCCAGGGTCATGGTGAGGAACATGTTGTAGGTCAAGTTTAGAGCCTGGAGGTTCTTAGTGTGGAACAGGTACTGCTGATCCAGCAAGTTCTGCAGGCTGTTGTGTGACATGTCCAGATCCTCCAGGAGTGGCGTGTCATGGAACGTCTCTGGATCGATCTCCTCCAATGCATTCCATGCCAGTTTGAGGATCCTCAGGTTAGGCGTGTTTTTAAAGTCCCCGTTGCGTAGTTGCCGTATGTGGTTACGTGAAAGGTCTAAAAACTCAACAGTCGCCGGCAGGTCACTTGGGACAGAGGAGAGATTTTTGGAGGAGAGGTCTATGGTATTGGTGGAAGAGGTGCTTTGCTGAAGACCCAGGAACATGGCCGCTGCCCAGAGAGTAGCAGTCACAGTCCTCATTGCTGGCTTGAAATGAAAGTAAGTGGGAGATAATGAGAGATATAAACATTGAATCTAATATTGTTTAGCTTACAGTGGCTTCATAAAATATCAAATGTGATTTTATTGGGTTAGGGTTATTGGGATATAGCTCATTTAAGTTTTGGTTCCTATTTTTTGCGGAGTATGTTATTGAGTATTTCACTGTTTCCTGCTTATTCATCAAAACAGCTTCCATTCTTTGTTTGAAAATAGACGGTTGTCCATCAACAACAAGATATTACAACAAGATTGTTCTAAGATATATAAGATTGTTTACTACGGAAGAGTATTAGGGCCACATGTGAATTTATTTTGGAGTTCTGACTTTAAAGTCAGAATTTTTAGAATAAAGTTAGAATTCTGAGATTAAAGTCAAAATTCTGAAATTCAGACTTTCAAGTCAGAATTCTGAAATTCAGACTTTCAAGTCAGAATTCTGAGATTAAAGAATTCTGACTTTAATCTCAGAATTCTAACTGAAAAGTCAGAATTTACATGCATCTACACACCACACAATGAATATTATACCGTATACATTAAAACACAAAAGAAAATACTAACCTGTGCTGTCAGATGGCTTTTCCAATGGAATTGCTGCTTAATATCTTTATTTTTATTTGATTGGTTGTTTTTTTATTTTTAGCTAGTTGACGGCTCCTCTCTGTCTTGCTCTGCGATGGTCTCTTCTGATACTACCTCTACTACCACAAGGTTGAAAGCAAACAGACACAGAACTGAAAGTCATTCTGAGACCACTCATGCTCTTCCCTGCATACATCCCCTTTTCACTTCTCTTTAATTTACTGTCTGCAGGAACTTGGTTCCCAAAGCAAACTAAAAAAGGAAGAAAGATAGTAATGATACTGTTTTATTTAAATGTCAGTGAGTTAATATTATTGGGTTGATTGTATGGGACTGAATTTGAAATATGTCTTAATTCACGACAGCCACTTTCAGTTTGTTTCCTATTACCAAAGAAAAGGGCAACTGGTGGATTCATATGGCAGTAGCCTATTACTGAGTCACAAAAATACTCTTATTGAACATCTGATGTTTTCTTACTCACTATGTCATTGCTAACAATCGTGTTAGATTATCTGGGATTGAGCAGTTAGCTGTGTTTGTTGTGTTTGTGAGTTTGTTGTTGAATTTCAGCACAGTGTTTTGGGGGATTTCTTTTCTGCAGTATCATGGCGACCACACTGAGGTCAGTCAAAGGTGGTGGATGATTGTTTCCCAACTTAATTAACTTAACCCAATAAGGCCTTGAAGCAGAATGTATCCCGGACAACTACTCTGTTTACTCTAGAGGCCATTGCACACAACCATAAGGAAGGTGGATGGGATAAGGGTTTTCTTGATGGGCTTATCCTGTTTTATTCTTGATAGGGTGGCTTGATGAAAGATAAACATAATGTACAGACAGATGTATAGACAGACATGCAAACACACTGCAATGGCAATGGCAGCAATGGCATCATCTTCAGTCTAACAGTGCTGCTTGTTGCTTGGGCCAGGGACTGTTACTCATAGCACGTAAGTGGAGCTAAACTAAATCAGGTCCAATGAGCTAGTGTGGCCGATCTCACCTGTCATGGTTTGATCAAATCTAGGAATAACACTCAGGGCACAGTTAGTACGATCTGGCCATAAAACCACAGAGAACAGCCTATTTTTCAATATAATGCTGAGTGTGTTGTCTTTTCCTCCTATTCAATAAATGTATTAGATATGTGATTCATACTGGATGTGTGCTATGTGTGCTCCAGCTAAACACATGTTAGAATAGATAGAATGGGGGGTTTTGATCAAATTTGATTTAAAGAAATGGGTAAGCAGAGGATTGGTAGAACGCTGGGTCTATATATGTGTGTGTTGAAAACAGAGATCAATGTGAGTTACATCTTAGTTGTGGAACTAAGATCAGAGTACAAGCTAATTATTGACGAAAGAACCTCCTTTGCAGCAATCAACATTATGCTTGAAGGTGTGCGTGTGTGCGTGTGCGTGTGCGTGTGTGTGTGTCACAGGGATAGATTATATTTACATTACATTACAATCATTTAGCAGACGCTTTTATCCAAAGCAACTTATAAGACAATAAGTAAGTAAGAAAGATCAGGAATATCGTCTAACATGTTGATCCTCTCTTTGAATAGGGTCTTTTTGATTAAGGTCTTAGTATTAGATGGGGTATTAGCAGTCAAGGTTATGGACTATAGGGAATGACCAATGAAAATAACTCAATGGAATATCCTCATTGGAAAAGTAATACAAACACGTTATGAGTCTTTGTATGTGTGACCATTATGTAGTGGGGAGGAGCTGAGTGGGAGGGGTAGTCTAACCAGGTTAGTTTGTCAGGTGGACACTGCACCACCTCTTGGCTCCACACACTTGATATCCCACTTTGCTCGTCTAGATATTTTCTCTTCCCTCCCACCATGGATCTTGTGTCTTTTACAAGTGGATTCCTGATACTGCACAGCACAGTTGCTCCGACTGAGACAACCTCCCCCCGTAAAGTGGATTTCTGAAACACTTCTTCAGCATGCTGAGCCATCTTTCTCTTCCCGCTCTCCCATGCTTCTTACTCTCCCTCCTGTTGTTGGTGTGTGGCTGGAACAAGGCAGCCGGCTCCCTGGGGCAGGGCAGGAGGCTTTGGCAGCAGCCTGTCCCAGACCCCACCATCCACGGCCGGTCTTTCCTTCATGACACATTCCCTCCAGGATTCCTATGGGGTACGGGGACCTCCGCCTTCCAGACAGAGGGGGCATGGGACAAGAAGGGGAAAGGCCAATCCATCTGGGACCATTACACCCACTCTGCTGCCAGTGGTAATTTGGCTACAGAGACCGCTGATGTGGCTAGTGACAGCTACGCTCGCTGGGAGGAAGATGTGGATGCACTGGAGTACCTGGGTGTAAGATCATACTCCTTCTCTCTCTCCTGGCCCAGACTTTTCCCTGATGGGAATGCCAGGGGTCGGCCCAATACCGCTGCTGTAGAGCATTACAGCCGTCTCTTAGACAGACTTCTGGAAAAGAAGATCCAGCCCATCGTTACTCTCTATCACTGGGATCTTCCCCAGGACCTGCAGGAGAGCTATGGAGGCTGGAAGAATGACAGCCTGGTGGGAATGTTTGAGGAGTATGCTGCCTTCTGTTTCCATACATATGGGAGCCGCGTCAGGTACTGGCTCACAATGCATAACCCCTACCTTGTGGCTGTACAGGGGTATGGGACAGGAGTGCACGCCCCCGGGGAAAAAGGGGGTCCCTCTGGTCCCCTCATTGTGGCTCACAACCTGATCAGGGTAAGTTAGACAGGGTCATTGGTCAGAGGATTAGAAGTCTGCAGATGAATAGACTGTAATCATATTGTGTAGAGTTGTCTGCCTGAACAACAACTACGTGGTTCTGTGTTGAGATAGTCTGTCTTTGAACTTTGAACTTCTGCAACTTTTATCAGTTTATGTTGGTCAATAAATGTTTAAATCTTTCAGATGATTTTGCGGTTTCAAGACACTGAACAAAACAAAGACTGCATTGATACACTGACAGACATTTTGTTGTAATCATTCCAGAAAATGTTGTTGTTGTTGTATAATATAATGTCAATGTTGTGTGTTGCTAAAATAATGTATTGCATATATGACAGAGTATATTGATTACGTAATAAACCGCAGTGGGTCATTGTTGTTTTATTTTCATGGATTATTGACTTCCTCTCTTCAAAGATCTGTTGATCCTATTTTATTTGGAGAGATTTGTAATTAGTAAACAGAACACGTAAAGAGACATCATAAGGCCAAAGTCCACCACATCAACACACCACGTCTCTGTGCTGGAGAGAAACAGTGTGTGACAGGAAGTCATGGTGATACGCTTCATTAATAATCAGCTATGTTTATGCACTTGAGATTCTGGCACAGATGGTATGTGTAGATCTGTTACTATATGACAGGCAGATACTGCTACTGCAGTGGCAAATACATTGTTTTTGTGTTTACTCCCCCTACAGTACATGATATTAATGTGTTTTCTATGTTTAACAGGCACATGCCAAAGCATGGCACACCTACAACACATACTTCCGCCCGACTCAGAAGGGTGAGGTGTCTATCGTCCTGGGTTCCCATTGGGTTGTGCCTCAAAAAGGCCAAGTGACAGCAGCCAATGTTGAGCTTTGTCAACAATCAATAGAGGCCGTGCTTGGCTGGTTTGCCAACCCCATCTTTGGGGATGGGGACTACCCACTCTCCATGAAAGCCCAACATGGGTCCCTCCTGCCCATGTTCACCCCTGAGGAGAAGCTCTGGGTGCAGAAAACAGCCGACTTCTTTGCTTTGTCCTTTGGTCCTAACAACCTCCGTCTGGGCCGGATCCTGGTCCCACATGGGCAGATTGTGACCCCAGACCTGAGGTGTATCCTGGGCTGGGTAAAGCTGGAGTACGGGGATCAGAGGGTGCTGGTAGCAGAGGGGGGCTGGTTCTCTGAAAGCACTGTGGGAAGGGAAGACACAGTCGTCATCTACCTGATGAAGAAGTTTATAAACCAGGTCCTACAAGGTGAGATGAGAAGGGAAAAGAGAGTTTTTGTTGTTGTTGTTGTTGTTGTTGTTGTTGTTGTTGTTGTTGTTGTTCTTGTTGTTGTTTTTATAATTCCTTTCCACCCCATTAGTCATATTTTTTTTCTGATTCAGCTATCAGGTTTGATGGAGTGCAGGTCTTTGGCTACTCTGCCTGGTCATTGGTGGATGGATATGAGTGGAATTACGGCTATAGTGTGAGGAGAGGCCTTTTCTATATCGACTTCAGTCAACCCAACCGAACCAGGGTCCCCAAGACCAGTGCTGAGTACTACAGGCATGTTATAACTGACAACGGTTTCCCCAATGATGGGACCTCCACAGAGGTCAAAGGGCGTTTCCCCTGTGAGTTCCACTGGGGCGTCACTGACTCCACCCTGCAGGTAAAGAGGGAAATTATCATAATCTAGTCAACATCAATAACTTTGTCTTATTTCTTGCAAAATTGTGAAACTATTGTAAGAAACAGAAAGGGATTGGGTACATGCATCCATTAACTGATTTCATCCTGTCTGTTTTCTTATTGTAGGTCCACTTCTACCCTTCCTCCCCCCAGTTCACTGACCCCCATTTGTACAGCTGGAATGTGACAGGGGACGGAGCACTGAGTCCAGTCTCAGGGGTCAGGCTCCACACCAGAGGAGCCCAGTGTACCGATTACCTGGCCATCCGTGATCATCTCAACCTGTTTGCTTCCACTGGGGCTTCTCACTACCGCTTTGCCCTTAGCTGGTCATTGATTTTACCCCAGGGAGACCTCTCTGTTGTGAACACTGAGGCTCTGAGGTAGATATACACACACACACACACACACACACACACACACACACACACAAACATGTAGCCTCACGTTTTTCACTTCTTCTCAGTTCAGTTCAGCTCAGCTCAGCTCAGTTCAATAAAATAAAATAAAATAAAATAATAGTACCGTTCAGTATAATTTAATTTAATTCAGTTCAATTGAGTTCAGTTCAGTTCAGTTCAATGAAATGAAATAAAATAAAATGAAATAAAAATACCGTTCAGTTGAATTTAATTTAATTCATTTCAGTTTAGTTCAGTTCAATGAACCTTTATTGGCATGAGATACAAATGTACTTATTACCAAAGCAAAAATAACAAATATAATAGATTCAGATAAATCCAAAGATAATACCAACTTACACACACACACACACACACACACACACACACACACACACACACACACACACACACACACACACACACACACACTC
>CABFOS010038935.1:0-14084 GCA_900660315.1 Diretmoides pauciradiatus
CTACTTCAACACATGCACACACACACACGCCTGCACGCGCGCGCACACACACACACACCAACACACACACACACCAACACACACACACCAACACACACACACACACACACACACACACACACACACACACACACACCAACACACGCACACACCAACACACACACACCAACACACACACACACACACAGTCAGAAGAACAGAGTGATAATAGAATCATTGATGAATGAGCTGAATGCAGTTAGGGAAGCGTGAAAGAGAGAAAAGGGGGGGGGTGAGATTAACGTAGCACAAAGCAAATTGGGTTTGCCATTATTACACAATTCAGACTGCAGAAAGCCCCTAACCATGAGAGACAAATGAGGCCCGAGATTCATAAAAGCTCCATTAACGAGAGCAAAGAGAGTGAGGGCAGACCATCAATGGGTCCGTTTAATACCAAACATTTATAGATCTGTGTCTATGGCCTGTGGCGTGTAATGACTAGACTGCAGGGCTCCTGCTTTTCAGGGACATCCGGGCCCCCAAATAGGATCAAAATAGGTTCTTTGAAAGCTTCCCTTCTCAACCCAGCTCCCCTTAGCTGCCTCGATGGCTCGACTATTATTCTTAAGACAGAAGGAAATTGCTGTTCATTAACTTTGTGAAGCCGGGGACGACATTTACCGCCACCGTGTTTGTCCTTTTTAATTAAACCCATCCTGGATCTGCTTAACCCAGCTGCAAACTCTGCCACCTTCACAAATCTCCTCTTATTTTGTTGTTTGCCCGGATGTCGGCATTAGCAGGTGCGGCTAGAGATGGATGGAGTCGTCACCGTCTCTATAAAGCCATCGCCAGAACCATAACACAGCCGCTATCATACTCATACTTAACTGACTGAGAACACATCATCGCCCATTCAGGCTAATGTGCTAATACGTCTTAGTGCTAATGTCAACGCGACGGTGGGACTCGACGGATGGGGCCCCCAGCGCAAACCAGATTATCCGGTCGTCTGACTGTCTCTCAAATGGCCAGAGTGGGGGAAATAGACGGTCTCATTATCATCATCCACAGAGGGCTCGCCACTAATCTCCAAGAAATGACGCCATCAGAGTCTGTGAATATTTGCAAAGCAGGCCGAGCGCTAAAGGCCTCTTGCTCCTGGCGCAGATCGGCGGACGTAAGTGACACACACTCATCACAAGTAGTGTCAGCGTACGGGGTGAGGGCATCCGTCAGCCGTTTATAGATACAGATGGTGGCTCAGGTTTCAGACTGAGAGCAGAGAGAGAGAGAGAAAGAGAGAGAGAAAGAGAGAGAGAGAGAGAGCAATGAGCCGATCAGAGAATAGAGGGTTTCTGGGATTGTTTATTGCTGAGCTGTAATTGGATAAACCAGGCGTCTAACCTCTTTAGGCCTGTCACTTTGCTTCATCCTCAGGAGGCCAATCTCAGATACCCTGATTGAGTTTGTGCTCAATTGAAACTTTATCGTTTTGGATTCTTCCTCCTCTTGTTTTAAGACTGAGGCAATACAGAGGTGAACGTGATGCATTGGATCCTTTTTAATAACAAAGTTGGAATGGGTAGCGTGCAGAAGCATTTTCTCTGATCTGGTTTCTAATGATTATTGAGATGGAGTGTGTCGCTGCCTGTGTAGTTGTTGTGCTCTCCTGGGTTGATATGTGGGTAATTCAATGTCAACCCAGGTTTACTTCACCTAAGGGCTTTTCCATTCCCCGGGGCTACACAGATGTTTTGGGGAAACTGGACTATTAGTCAACTTACCCTCGGTGTGACGAGAGGATCGGCAGAAAACAAACTCAAAGGGTAGCTACTAACAGGTCTATCTTATTAGGGTAGATGATGCTAGTTGCCTACAGGCACTTTGTGTACTGTAAGCTAGGACAGTTCTCCCAAAAAGGTGGTGCAGTCCTTTAACTCTGACAAGAAATGGACCTGAATCCTGTCTGAATCCAATAACACCGCAGTAGCCTACAGCCTACAGTAATTACTGTGAGCAAACATACTCAAGTCTGTATTAGCTAATATACCAGTGGCCAATGCCACTGGTTTCTGGTCTTTTAGAGAGACCCCCCCCCCGCGGAAAGGCAAGTGGCGTGACATCCTACGTGTTTGAGAAGCTAAATATGAAATTTCATATTAAAAAGTGTGTGTACTGATTTGACCAAAGCTGGAAGAAGACTTTTAAGTCCTAATGGATTTGGAAAAAGCATTGCATCCCACACATGACGGGCGGATTCCACAGATTGTCCGTCGCTGTGCCATAAATATGCTAATATGACAACAAGGTTCACTAACGAGATTTGCCGACGTCACCACCTCTAATCTCCAACCCTGGAACCAATCAAAAACGAACCAATCCGCTTGCTCCCCCTCACCTCTTTGCGCTCATTGGCTGTTGTCTGTGCTCGCCAGACACCCCGGGACTCGTTCAGGACCCTGCAGGTGTCGGGTCGTCGATATCAAACATATAGGCTATTATCAGGAAAGCTCAGATCAAGTCTGTGAATGGATTGGGGCGGACAAGATTGAATGTGTAAACCCTTTGCACTACGAGATAATCGTCGCCCCATAATCCTCGAGTCTTACATTAGCATTTTACGCTGTCGTTTTTTACTTTTTGTGTTGTTTGGACTTTGAAAGTTTACCAGTTGCTCACTTTACCGTTGTTTAGAGCCCAAAAATAAAACGGGTCAGTCAATTCTGTGTTTGACCAGCTGTATTTGGCGTAATTTCCTCCTAGCAAATAATAGACCCAAAGCAGATGTGGAGGAATTTTCATTAACACATTATTTTTATGTGTTAATTTGTTTACATTTATTGTTTACATCTAATATTATACTTTCTCAATGTGTGTATTGTTTGTTACATATGTTTTATTTTAGTTTAGTTGAATCAAAAAGCAGTGTGACTACAGGAATCTTCATGTATTCTGATGTATCTATCATCAACCTGCATTTCCCATCATGCATTTCCCCTGTGACCTCATTGGGACCGCCCCCCCCTGAGGTCACTTCCTGTTCAAAGGAAGCAGAGGATTTTAAAACCAGAGAGCACATGGTAACTGTTGGTACGGGTGCTCCTCTATGTACATGTATTTGTAATTAATTCAACAGCTTTTAATGTAAAACAGAGTACAAGTAGTTTTTCTTCAACACAGACTAACCCACAGTGAACTCGGTTGGTTGGTGCCCTATATCCTCCGTTCTGAATTCTGAATATCTCTCAAAAGAGAGTAAAAAGGATCCTGCTGCTCACACACACACAAACGCAAACCTAGAACAAGTTCTTCCCTCCTGCCTTGCACTCAGTTACACTCACTCTCTCTTGTGCAGTAACTTTCTTTTAGGCTCAGAGTCCATTCACCTCTCCTCTCATCGTGATTCATGCCTGTCTGCCTCCCTCCCTTCATGAGGTACCTTCCAGTAGCAGGGTGCTCCTTTCATTTGAAAGGCCAATTTCTTCTATTGGATTAATTCATCAAAGTCGCCTCAGAGCTCACTGACCACTACAGTAGGAGCAGGAGGCATGAATGTATAAGAGGGCAACAAAAGCCGATATCACTAACTTTCTGGTTTTGTAGGAGTATTTCGGTCATAGCCACAATTCTGACTTACAAGATTTCATGGAGCATCTCTGTGTCATGAAGTCTGAAAGCGTTTTTTGTGCCTTTTCTATTACAGTACTTGGTCCTGATTGGATCCCTCACTAAAGAATTTCTGAAATCAGACCAATCAGGTCAGTGTGCTGCACCTGCACTGGAAAGCCTCCACTCAGCAGGTTTACCTCATTTGAATGGGAGGAACTGGTATTGTCCGCCATTCAGGTGTTCAAATTCAATCAATACAGTAAATACCTTTTTAACTCAATTACATTACATTGCATTTGCAAAACATCATGAAGACCATTCTTCTTCTTCTGAAACAAAGTACATTTGAAAACAATCTGTTGTTAGGTACTGGGTTGTTTATGCATAATTAAGTACTTGGCAAGTACTTAATTATTCATTTGCATTTTAATTTTTCATGATGCGGCAACTACTAACGCATTAACCTGCAATATGTTGCCTTGTTAGTTAGTATTAACTTGTGTTTACATATTACAATATAGAGGAATATTTGGTTAATGTATAAAAAAATTTTTACCAAATGCTGAATTAAAGTGGTAGTTAGCACTGTAGTTATTAACTCATTATTAAGTAGGCTACTTACACATTATCAGCATTAGTTGACCATGAATGACATACTTAATAACATGTTAACAGATTGTTAGTTGATGCTTAATCACTAGTTAATTAAGCATTACACAGTGAATGTAGAGTGGCTGAGATCACACCTACAGTTCATTTTCTTTGGTCTGAACCAGAGTGGAAAGTTTACTGTTGCATTTACAATTACAAGCAAACCAGGACTTGTAAACAAAAGTCCCATGGCCTCACCAATACCTTATGTATTGGATAGAGTTTTGGTAGCCTGTCATCCCACCAGGTTAGAGACGTTTAGCGGTGGGGGAGGAGTCACGTCTGATTCCAGCCCCTGTACTGTAACTTTAGCAAAGTGTGATGGATTTGTCTGCACGCTTTGCCATAATTTTCCTTCTCTGGTGTTTATACCAGATAGGAACACATGAAGAAGTATCTGAGCATGAGCATCAGCCCAGACTGCGGGTTGCTTCATTTGGTTATGCTAGGCTTTCCAAGCTTGAGTAACCGCTGGCTATCAAACGTCATATTTACAGTCGCACTCACTTGAAACATTCAGACTTATTCATTTTAATGTGGGTTTTTCAAGATGGCCACGATAAGTATTTGGCATGCAGAATAAACGCAATTGTATGAATCACTTCAACTTGGACAGTAGATTGCTAATGATGATAGCCCAACTTCACAGTGAAGCATAAACATTTGCCTGCAGCCGACAAGTGAAGCATCACAGAAGATTCAAGATATAAAATCGCCCATGTGCAATCACTTCTCAATTGAAAACTACCCACGCACAGTAATTTAATCAGTATTTTATTTTCCAATTTCCCCACTCTCATTGCTTGAATGACCACGTTAACTTGTTCGCCTCCATCTCCAGCATAGATTAAGTTGTAATTGGGTTTTTCAAGAGGCCTGTGGGTTGAGATATATCAAAAGGCCCTGATTTGACTTTGTTCTTCCTCTTGACCTGGGATAGTTTGTCTTGGTCTTCCTCTCTCTCTCTCTGTCTCTCTGTCTCTCTCCCTATCTCCCTACAACCGGTGGTCGAGTGCGGTAGCCCGGTTGCATCCCTGTTCATTACCGAGGGGGAAATGAGCTGTTTGATGCAGCCCCCAGATGACGGCTCAGCCCCTATATTACTTCTGCCACTCGCCAGATTTAAAATCAAATTAGCTGAGCAGCTGACTGAAAGCCCTTTAAAGCTCCCTACACACACAAACACACACACACACTCACAAACAGAAAGCGAGAGAGCGAGAGAAGGAGTGAGAGAGCTGAGAAGACGGCATGATTGTTCATTCACACCTTAGATTCAAGTGTCTGGCACACACACACATACATACAGAAGTACTGCCATCTCTTAAGCAGTGTTAGGGGAGTTCTTAAGTAAACTGTATATATAATACATGATAAACATAATAGTATATTGATATTGCCTAAAGTTGTGTTACTACTGTAAACAGACGCATGTCCATCAATTTACCATCTGACTAAAATGTTTCTGTCTTTCCCCTCTATTAATTTAAGCCATAATTGTAAAAGGCGAAGTAGCTGTCGTCTGTCTTCTGCCTTTAAAGCAGACTTTTACAATAAGTGCATAATGTGACTCATCGGTGGCTATAGTACGATTCAGTGGGGGATTTAGGTATGATTCATGCATGAACCCAGGCTCACAGATGCACGCTAATAATGTACGCCAAATCTATTTATTAGTAGTTGCGTGTTGCAGTCTGACTTGCAAACGAGAAGCTGTTGCCGTAACACTGCGAGGCCGTTCTGTGGACAGTGGTGATCAGCAGCGTTGGGGCCGCAGTATGAGGCGGCTAATAAGGGGGAAACAGGGTGACGCAAGAATATCTTGCCCCCATGCTGCTGTTTTCACTACCCCCCATGTCCTGCTGCCACCCACTCAGTGCTGTAATTAGAGTCCCTGGTGTGCCGGTGTTTGTTCCTCATGTGGGCAGCAATAAGAAACACACACACACAAATGTTTTATCGCTCACTTCGTGCATTGATGTAGGTATTATAATACAATGTAGACTACACTGTATTAAAACAACATGTGTGAACATGTGAGAACAGAACATTATGCATTGCAGTTTTTCTCTTTAATTGTATCTAAACCGAGGAGTTAACCATTAATGGAATTTTCCAATTGACTGATCTTTTGTCCTTTTCTAAATGTCATCGGGGGCCAACTAGAGTACAGTAAAAACCCACACAAAGGAATCATTGAGGCCCATTACATTAGATGGATAGACTGTGTGGGTATGTGAATGACTCTTGCATAGCCATTACTGTAAAAAATAATTGATTGCATTAACCTGCCCTTTCACCATTTTACAAGTCCGATCCATATTCCTAAGTGGCCATGTAGTGTGTGGTTTTTAACCTAAGAGGAAAGAACGTAATGATTTTGTCAGGCCAGTATTGAATAGCTCTGTGGTGTTGGAGTCACTCATAGCGCACTGCTTTTCAAGCGTCGACACCACACGGAAATGTCACAGTTCATAGAGAAAATCTATCTAACCAATGCTGCATACACACGCACGCGCATGCACACACACACACACACACACAAAAGGACTGACAAACATTCACACTGACTGACTGATATTTTTGGATTGAAGCAGCTGGTGGTGGATACAGTATTTTGTGCCAATAGTCAATATCCTAAAATTTGACTATTTTCATGCCAAAAAAAATACAAAAAGATCCAAATATTCAGTATTTCCCCAGGAATTATCTTCTTGTTAGGGTAAAATAGCTAAATTGATTAATTCTACAATAAATATGTAATGCATCAACAGAATCATATCCAACATTGACTGGCTTATATAGGAGCCATAATAAAACGTGAATATTGACTTGATATTTAGCCAAATTGATATATATTGATCTAACCCTTGTTGGAGAGTTCATGTCTTTTCATTAATCATCAGAAAGCATCAAAACGGGTTTCCGATAGGGAAAGACGGCGGAGGGCTGTTAGGGCTTATATGGACGATATGATTTCTATGACAACGGCACCTTGTACAAATTGAATGATAACCTAACGCAGGGGTATTCAATTAAAATTCAAAGAGGTCCAGTTAGAGATAATATCCTAAAGCAAAGGTCCAGAACATCATGATGTCTAACTTGCGTTATGATTCAGTGCCATACTGTATATATTAGCCTAGTAGTTGTATCAACGTCTGTATGTAGTCAACAACTGACTGTCAAATCAAATAAAGTACAATTCAATAATATTTCAACAATATTTATTGTCAGTTTTCACATAGAACTGAGGGACTATAAATAATAAGTACTAAATAAATGGTCTTTTCTCATTTCCAGTAAAATAATTTCTAAATAAAATACACAACAGAGAGCTTTTGAGAAATGTGCATCCTAAAATAAAGTGCTTGATTTTAGAAAAATGAAAGTTGAATAAAAAATGAACAAAAAGTTGAACAAAAAATGAGTTTTTTGTGTGAACTCCATTTCACATCTTAACATTAAAAGCTGTTTTCTACTTTTCTCTGTTTAGAGCACAACATGTAAAATTACTTTTCTCTGACTCGTTTATTTCTCCAAATGTTGTCTCTCGTCTCGTCTCTCCCGTGCGTGTGTGAGTGTGTGTGTGTCTCACTCACTAACTTGAATGCGTGTGTGTGTGTGTGTGTCTCCCTCACTAACTTGAATGTGTGTGTGTGTGTGTGTGTGTCTCCCTCACTAACTCGAATGCAATGCTTATCAGAATGCACAGATTTGTCAATGCTACCTGGTAACCTTCATTTCCCCCCCAAACTTTTGGCCTCTGAAAATGAAATGATGACCAATGCTGATGACCAAAGCTAAACATATTGATTAGCTCATATGTTAGGAATTGGCTTGGAGTCACACACTGTATTAATAGTGTAGCACTGTATAGGAAGGGGCTTCTTGAGTTACCCACGTCTATCTTAGCAGAGGAGCAGTGAGATTGGAGATGACACTAACAGTCTAAAGATAGCATAGTTAAAAGTGTGGCACCAAGCAGCAGGCACAGTCAGCTCTAAGGCACAGGGGTATTGTAGGACAACAGGGTGGAGGGGGCTTAGGGCTTAGTGCAGGCAAACCCGTGCGGTGCAAGGCAACACAATCAGAAAACAAGGAAAACGGTAGTTGGGAAATGGGAAAGTGTAGAGAGGATTTGTGGAGCATGGAGGCAACCCGAACTAGTCAGGTCGTCAGGTTGCAAAACAAGTCCCTCCCAAGGGACCACACACTTGGAGACACAATCAGGGGTTTAAGGGATTCTAAAATTGTTTTTGTCCGAAGAGCAGATTAGGAAAGAAGCAGTGCAGGAATATCACAGGGCAACTAGGGGGAGCCGGAGACTGGGAAATGACGAATTTTAATCAGACGAAAAATAGCGAGCACCAGTTTACCGAACTTAGGACTATGGTCGGCCACGTTGCGGGCTGTTTACTTGGGAAAATGCAGTCGAGGGGGGTAGTTAGTGGCTCTGAATGAGGAGGAGGGACCTGTTGAGGAGGGATATGTAATGAATATGTCTATCACTTGCTGATAGACTTCATATTCATTACATATAACTCAGTTAAATAGGCATGCAGGTACAATGTGGATAGCTGGACAGCTGAGCGGACCATGGTGTGTAGAGCTGACTATCTTAGCAGTGCTGAGTGTGGGTGGTCCTGTGACAAGGACACATCTATAATGGGAGGTGCCCACAACTCCAATGACATACCCACATGCCACATTGCCCCCACCCGATTCCTTGTAAATTTAAAAGAGGTTTCTATGTATGCACTCACCCTGGTCTACTGCAGGAGGGACTACACCGCGTCCTGCGTATCGGCAACATTCCTCCAGGTTGACTTGAAAGGCGATAAAGTGAAAAGTGCGACGCCTGGTGCGCTACAAACGCCATTAAATTAATCCCTTTGATAACCCCCAATCGCCATGCAGCCTCCCTCTCTCTTACTCCTCTCCCCCCCCCTCGTTTCTCTCCGTCTCTCTGCCCTCTTTCAAGGCGACACTGGGAGATAAATATAGATTTGATAAGGCCGCTTGCTCCCGCTTCACATCCATGCAGAGAAAATACATTTCCCCCCTGACGGAGCCACGGCTCATCCTTCCTCTCTGGAAAGATTGCAAAGCAGGCAGGGACAGAGAACGACACAATCTGCGTCGCTATCCCTCCCGCCTCGGCAGGAGACTGTTTCTGCAGCAACACCGTCCATAGGTTATGATGACAAGACTCCCAACCTGCACAATCCATTATGTCTCGAGCTGCATCTGTCTGCCACCTTGTGTATAATTCATTATTATGTACTTATGGATTCCTGCACGGCTCACCAAGTGCAACTCTGATTCATCACAAAGGGAATAGAAACGCTCTAAACTGGCTTTATTATGGAGAGAGCAGTTCTCCACCGCAGCACCTGAGATAGATGCTTTGTTATGTTTGGCGTTTATTAGTACCACTAAATCATTTGAGAGCAGTACAGCTGAAACAGAGATAATTATTGACGTTGCAGCTTGCACGTTTAATGGTGTGGTACCGAGACATAGCTCAACAAGTCACAAAGGACCGTTGCTCTTTTATTCCTTCCTACTTTTGCTGTTTTTTTCCTTCCTTTCATTAGATTCTCACACATCTCTTTCAACCTATTTTGTTTGTGTGTTTTCCTTTTATCTTTTCCTTTTGTGCTATTCTCTTTAATCTGTTATTTTTATTCAATCCCTCTTTGTCTTTTGTGGTCCCTCGTCTTCCTCGCGCTCGTTGCAGAGTTTAGAGAATGCTCCGGGTTTCTTTTCTTTTTTTTCTTCTTCTTCTTCAGATTTCATGCTACACAGTGCAGCTGTATTTAAGCCCTGAGTTTTAAAAATGTGTCTGTGTCGGTCGGCGGGTGGCCTGTTGCTGCTCTCCCACCTCCTCTTCCGCTTTTTCTAAAGCTGATGTGTCTTTCATTACCGGGGTCTGGCAGCGCCGAGCCGAGTGGATGTCTGTTTGTCACCCTCTAATAGGGCTTGGCAGCCTACAAGGTGTGCACAACACCTCCAAGAGAGTGGCCTTCTCTTTCTGTCTCGCTCTCTCTCTTTCTCTCTCAGTGGAGGAAAAGACCAATAACGCTACCTTGTGCATTCAGCCCACTGCTCAATTTCACTTCATGTCCGTGTCAGTGCCGGGAATTGGATCAGGCACCTATGGACAAATTCCACATCCAATTGACTTGATGGGAATTGACCAAACCAGGATCTCACCCAGCGCTACGCTTGATACGGCTCCTTCCGTCAATTGCAATATACAGTTTTAAAGTAAGGCAATCAAATCAATTTTGAGTAAATACTGCTTTTGGTGTTGGCCTATTGATCTGTCCTGTGCTGTACTTTTGCTTTTCTGTCTGTAGAGCATGTGACACATTCCCCCAATAGACCCACATTAGAGCCACATGCCCCCATTTGATGAGATTTTATCCCAGGGACCCAGTATTGGAAGATTCTTGGTGTCATTATAGTAGTGGAATGTAGAACTGTCTGTAGTGTATGTAGAGTGAAGCCTATGATTATTCTTCAAAGCCTATTCAAGATAATTTCTGCTGAGTTAAATTAGAGTGAAGTTAAGCTATTCCTCATTTTGCTCATTTTCCCCCAATGACCCCTGAGGGCCCCTGGACCGCACTTTGTGAACCTCTACAGGATATCATTTTAGTTAGGATGTCCAAACTGAGATGGAAACGCTAGGAGGAGAGGAAAGGCAGAAAATGAATGCTGATGGAAACGAAAAAGGGGGAGACAAAGCGAAAGCCTGCAGCAGAGAGAGAAAAGGAAAGCTGATTAGAAGGCTGTCAGAAGATGGAAGAGGGTGAGGAGCGGGAGATCCAAACCTTCCCCTTTCTTCCTATGGGCCGGTACCTTAATTTGATCCCATGGAGGAGATGGGTGATGGAGAAAACCAGTGGGAGGAAGTATAGGGATGGGAGGATGCAGCTGAAGGTTGAAACACGGTGTGGGAGTCAGAAACCTGCTTTTCTCCGCTCAAAGATGAAAGGTTAAAAAGCCTGATAGATCTTTCCATTTTTAAACGCACCTCTGTGCATGTGTGTGTGTGCGTGCATATGTGCATGCACGTGCATGTTGCTTGCATTTCTTCAGTGTTTATCTGCGTGCCGTGCGCTAGTGTGTTAGATCGGCATACGCTGGCTAATAACAAGATGTTCCTTTGAAAATCGCAGAGCATTCATCCTGGTATGTTCTTTGAGGCGAGCAGTCAACCATTAGAAATAAACAGCCTTGTCATGAGGACAACTCATGACAGGGAGAACAATACAGAGAGAGAAAGAGAGAGCGAGAGAAAGGAGTGATAGATGTAGCAGGGTGAGGGGAGATGAAAATAGAAAAGGATGGAAAGGGGAGAAAAGAGAGCGAGAGGGGAGATAAAAACGTTTCCACGCTGCTGCTCTTCCCCCTGAGTCAGCCTGCCAGTCTCTCCTTCCAAAGCTGCTGAATCTCTTTTCCTATCTCTCTCCATCCTTCTTCCATCTTTTTCTCTCCAAAACATTTTTCTCCACTGACACCATGGAAAAACCTTCCAGTCTGTCGCTGGCTGCTCAACAATCCACACATCATTAGTGGCTGGGGTTTCTTTTGTGTGTTTTTCGAGTTGTATTTCTACCCAGTTCCTAATGCTAATGCTATAATGGGTAACAGCAATTTTATCATCATTTGGGTTTGTCACAACTTCATTTCTTATTGTATATCTCAATGTAAATAGAACACCACCACCACAACTCCAAAATGACTCCAAACCTTTTCAAAAGTCAGATACAGATACAGAGTTTTGAGGAAATCAATGTTCAACTTATCTATTAAGTGAGAACATAGTATACATATGCTAACAGTTATAGTATACGCTAAAGTGTGAGCATGGAGCCTACTATCACTCAACATAGTGTACACTAGTGTTGGCATGGAGCCTACTATCACTCAACATAGTGTATGCTAAAGTGTTAGAATGGAGCCTACTATCACTCAACATAGTGTAAGCTAAAGTGCTAGCATGGAACGCTATTAGGGACATGCGTAGACTCACAAGTCAGTCTTTAAACGCTTCGCTCAACTAAAGACTGAGGACTTTCCCCCAGGTTTCGTTGATAAAACTGGGTGGAAACAATTTTTTTAAAAACTGCATTGCAGAACCAATCAAAAGTCTTTAGGGCGGGGCTTCATATTGGGGCGGTGACATGCAGAAGTTGTGTGTGCTTGTAAACACTGTTCTACCAGCAACACGTGCATCATAGGATGGCTCAGCCGCAGTCGCCGAAGAAAAGTTTGTTGATGTTTGTCGTGTTTGCGGCGAAACATATTCATCAGTAAAACACAACCACAATCTTTTATTAGGACATGATTCATCTGTCCGGCCGGACTACACATCTGCTTTGGAGGACATTACAGGACGAGTTACACTAGGAGACGGACTACCCAAAGCGGTGTGTGCGAGTTGTCGGCTTTTGCGACGTTATGGGCGTAGACATATGTCATATGTCTATGGGCGTAGCTTAGTTAGTTAGCAACTAACTTGCATTTAGAAGTCCCCAGATGATTGGTAGGCGGCGAGATCTCCAATTGTCTGGTATCGCGAGACTAGGGACATGCGTGTCCATGTTCTCATCATGTAACGGCTAAAATAACCAACGGGACAATCCCCTCCAAAACTTGCTGTATTCCTTCAAATGTTTGAAAGCGTTTGGGCTTATTTGGGAGTTGACGACAGGCCTTGACGGGTGCTAGGGTGGTTTTAGCAGTGTGTTGCATTTCATGTAGCTAGGAGGTTCTGGGATGGAAATGCTGCAGCCGTGGAGAGTGAATTCCTCCTTTTCCCCCCCCTTCTCTTGCTGCACACTGACTGGGACGTCAACTCTGATTGTTCCAAAGTGACACCCAGCACCCAGATTCTGCCATCACATGTCTAAGCTCACAATATAACACCCCCCTCCTCCTATCCTATCTCTCCGTTCTTTTCGTCTATTCAGCTGCCTGTCTAGAGCCGTGACTAGTTCTTCCTTATTCGCTCCACTCATATCTGCCGACCCGACACCACCGAACAAGCAGCAGCACCTTCTCTCTCTCTCTCTCTCTCTCTCTCTCTCTCTCTCTCTCTCTCTCTCTCTCTCTCCTGCCCTCAATCGTCCTCCTGCTCATTATTAAATTGTCATTTTGGGAGAAAGGGGACTACAGATCTCTATAGGTCTTCATCCATTCCTTTGACACCCTGCGGAATATCTCAGACACCACTGATCAGATCTCCTTTTTTTTTTTTTTTTACTAATGGACCCAAACGATGACTGCATCATTTCTTCAATCAACCATGGGCTCCACAATGCCAAAAAGAAAAGACTCCCACAGCCCTTGCAAATGTTCCACAACAGACTTGAACCTTTGACCTGTTTCAAATCTGTGAAACACGACTGGCCCAGAGGGTGATGACATCATGTTTACCTTGTTAGATGTAGAAAGTTTTATTCTTAGTGCAGTGCTCGGTAGTTAAAGTACTTAAGAGTCAATGGGTTGCAGAGGGAGGTTTAAGGCGGGTGAGAGGTAACAACGGAGTGATGAACAGAGAGAAATAAAGGCGAAGGAGAGCTGTGGAGAAAGAGTTCCAGGCGAGATTTTGATTGGCCCACTCCTGTCCAGGTTTTAATCTGCCTGGATCTGTAATTAGTGGTAACTGTGTCACCGCCAGACCTGCTTAGAGAGGAGAGAAGGGGCTAGTGCACACACGTGCACACACATGCAAACACACACACACACACACACACAAACACACACACACACACACACACACACACACACACACACCCACACACACACACACACAACCACAC
>CABFOS010038936.1:0-13765 GCA_900660315.1 Diretmoides pauciradiatus
AGAGTTTTTTCATACTCATACTCTTTGAGCGTGTTCTTTTTGCTTCTGCCATTGTTTGATCTCAAGGTTCATTCCAGTAATGGTGTTTTCAATTCCATTCCGGGTTTTTATGAGCACCAGCCTGTGTTCCTACTTAAGTTAATGAGGCTTGACCCAGGTGTTCTCGTTTAGGTTTACTCCATAGTCTCAGACTAACTAAGCCAAACTTAAGACACGTTCATGCGAGCCACTTAAATATGGTAGTTTAACTAGTCCAATTTAGGCCTACTCCTGGCTTAATGTCTGCGAAATCTCTCATCTAACCAATCTCTAATAGTGAACATTTTGGTTTCCTTTATTTCTATTTGTTGATAGATGTTAGAGAGAAGGAAAGAAAACAGCGATGTGTGCTCTTCAAATATATTAGTATCCTTTTGCTTTAATACAAAAACATGATCCTAGATGCAGGGACCACCTCCCAAACATCCAACTATTTGGGGTCTGTGTGGAGTGTGTTTAACCCAGTGGCATGTTCCACAGTTTGTGATTCAGACAGCAGCAGTAAGCCTTGGGCCATCTGTGCATGGTAGCCCACAAATACTACAGTATAATGTCAAGTCTCCATGTCAGGCTTAAATAATGTGGGGAGCGTCGAGCAGAAGAATAGGATTGCTACTAGGAGAACTGGAACTGGGTGCATAGCGCTAGTCTCTGACTGTGATGAAATAGGAGTGTTTAGCTGTCTGTTTAAACGCTGTTGTGTGTTTCTATCATGCCGTGTGTAAAGGGGAATGGGTGAGGCACGCACACTCTAACATGACCGTACACAAAAACAGATACAAATGCACGCAAACCATAAGCACACATGCATGCACGCACGTACACACTAACATGCCCACACCTGCATTGCTGACAAAAAGAACCAAGCTCTGGTTTTGCCCAATCAGCCTTCTCATATAAAGCCATCAAAGAATGGAATAAGCTCCCTGACAACCAAAAAAACATTTCCAACTATCACAGTTTCTCCCGTGATCTTAAAAATGGGCTCTTAGACAATCAGTCATGTCAGCACTGATTTTAGATGGATGTAATGCTGTAAAACTTGCTTTTATTCCCGTTAATGCTGTTATTATGTATATTGTGTATATTGCCTATTGTGTATTGTGTATATTGCATATTGTGTATATTGTGTAATTGCATAGGACTACAGATGAAAATGATTGTCAGTGCACTGTCCTTTTTATAAATTAAAAATGATAAATAAAAAAGAAGCCATTTTGGCCTTTATACTGAATGTTATTTTACATTTATTCCTGTCGGGGTCCTTCTTACAGTACAAGCCTCATCCCACAGCAAAGAAAAACATGAATGTGTTAGAAGGTAAGTGTGTATTACTCTAGGTAAAACACCCAAGGTTACAGCTGAAGCTCAATATTCTGAATGCTTTGATTTATAAGCTAGCATGTCTAAACTAAATACAAATAATAATTCCAAAGCCATGCAGGTGGAGGCCATTACTTGATGAAAACAAGTGAATTAAAATGTAGAGTGAGTTGTGCATGTCTTTGGCAGTGCAGTCCACCAGGGCATGCTATAGCTGTGGGCATGTTATTGTCCTATTAAGGCATCACTAGGGAGCTGCAGTACTGTGGCCCTTCTGGACATCATTCATTCAATTTCTCTCTCTCTCCCCCTCTCTGTTATCTGAATCTTTCTCTTTTACTCCTCTTCTTTTTCTTCTTGTTTTCCTTACTCCTAACTGGAGTGAACTCCTCTCGTTTATCCTATCCTCCATATCTCTCTGTCTTTCCCCTCTATCTTTCTCCCCGACCATCCCTCACGCCACCATTACCTAACCATCTCTGAGTATTCTTTCCAACTAAAACTTTTTTATCTCTGTTTAGCTGTGCCTTCCCATGGCCTTCAATTACTTCTATCTCGTCATACCCCTTTCCCTTCACACTATTCCATCTTGTTTTTTTCTTACTCTTGCCTATCTCTAGCTGGACCCAGCCTGCTCTCATAACAATCTCGTATTAATAGTTATGAAAAGTAATGCATAGTAATTATGTATGCTAATGTATAAATTGTGTGAAACTCATTCAAAGTTTTCAGTGGTGAATGAAGTTTTGTTTTTTAAGCATTTAAAAGGGTGGATAACTTTTAGTAAGATATCTACGACCGTTGCTAAGAACACAATCTCGGAGCCCAGAGACTCAATCGGTCTGACGACCGTCCGATCCTCTAGTAGTACTGATCCCAGTCTACTATCGTTATCGATAATAGACTCTGGGTTCCGAGATTGCTAAGAACATGTTGCTTTACTTCTTTGTCATTTTTTTCATTCTCTCAGAATAATAGCCCCTCTCCCCCTCACCTATTCTCTCTCTCCTTTCCTCACCACTTCCCTTTTTCTGAGGTCCCGCTCTCTTCCCTCTGCCTCCGCTTCTTTTTCTCGTTGCAATGCTTCCATTGTTCGTTCTCCTTATCTCCCTCCATCACTCCTTCTCTGTCTCAGCCTCTTTAGGCAGATAGCCCAAGAGGTACAATTATATATTGACTGGAGAGGCCTTAATTAAAATCAATGTAAATGCACTGAATGGTCATTAAACTGGAATGAAGGTACTTATTGGTTTTAATTTTTATTGTATCCAAGAGGTGTGGAGTGTCTATGCTCTCACCTACAGTGTCGCAGCCATTGGCTTCTGAATGTGAACAGTCATTTTCCAGTAATATTGTACAGTACAGCCCCAGGTATTAATGATTATCCAAATTGTTTAACTGTAAAACAAAAACAACAAGGTTTGCCAAGGTAATATTGTTAAGGTGTGTGTGTGCGCGTGTGTGTGTGTGTGTGTGTGCGTCTTCTACCTTTTCTGTCTGGCTTTATTTTTTTGTACCTAACACATCTATATTATACTGTACATGATCATTCTAGGGACAATGGAATATTTAGCCTACTCTCTGCCGTACTCTGATTGCATTAGCTACTACTGTACTGTAGGTTTGCGTAATGTTGATAGGAATTGAAGCTGCACCCATTGCAAGTTGTTCTGGATAGGATTGGCAGCTAAATAAATATAATCCAAAATGCTTCATATCCATTCCTGTAAACCTTAAGCAATTCTTCACTCAATAGATACAAATATAGTTGATGTAATGCTAGTATTTGGTAGGGAAATATATTTGAATACCATTTTCTTTCTAGCAACCAATCATTTTGTAAGATTAAGTGTAAATCTTTTTGGAGCTCATTTTGAAGCAAAAGCTCCTAGCTTGCGCATGCCCAAAAAGCTTTTAGGTGCTGCCATTTGACATAAGCACACTATATCCTACCTTTGCTTCAAAGTCTTGAGATGGAAACGTTACCATAACAACCACCGTCTGAGAAGCAGCTGCAAATGTTCCGAGAGCTCCAGTCATTTTTGATCAAAGTTTCTAGAAGTCCAGAAAAACCTACTGCCATTTTTCTTTGGAGAGGATTAATAATTTGTCAAAAATATATCCTAGCATGAGTGATGTGAAATATGAATGATGTGACAGCAGGACACTGATGGAAGACTTCTCTCAAAGAAACAGACTCGAGCCAAACTGTATTTGCAAATAATTCTGAGCATTTGTTTTATCTTCCTTAGAATACCAGCTGGATGGGGTTTGCCACATTAAGACAATTCAGTACCAGGTAAGATGTCAATCACAGATAAGTATAATTTACTTGTAGCACCTATGTTGGCTATAGCAAACTATAGAAATATGTGCCAATACAATAGATTGTCTTAAATTAAAAAATGTAATATATATACTGCTCTTTGTATTAGCAGTCTCTTATACATAGCCATACAGTACATAGCTCCCTTAGCGCCTGAGCGTATGTGCGGCCTTTTAAGAGCAGCGCAAAAAAACACTCCAATTTCCTGTCCCTTCCCATGGTGCATCTGTCTCTCAGGCTGGCCCTTCACGAAGTCAAGCGAATCAAACAAGATCTGGCTGGCCATAGAGTCTGTGCTGGGGGTTGGGGCTAAGCACTGCAGTGAAAGAGAGGGCATGATAAAAGCAAAGCCTGTGCAGACATATACACTCTCCAGCTTGCTTTGTTCCATCATATATCACAGAGAAAGAGAGAGAGAGGGAAAGACCAAAAATAGAGGAAGAGGCAGAGAGAGACTTTGGACTTTCTCGCTTACAACTTTAAACTGTGGCTATTGGAATTTCAAAGACGCCCAGACTTGTCAAACATTACAATGAAACTAAACAGACATCTCAGGCTATTTGAGCAGCCTCATTGAGCTCCCCGATGGTTAGACGAAAAATAATGTGAAACTATAATAAAGTATCTTTGAAAATGGAAAGGAGTTTCAATGCAGCCCAGAGTTTGCCCATGAACCACTGAGTGTTCTCATTGTTCAACCACATCTTTAATGTCTTGTTTTTTTTGTGTAGCCTGTCATTAAATATGTGGAGGATTTCTACAGTGGAGCCCACGGTGGCATAACTGGTCGATTTTCAAAGGATTTTGATTTCTGAGGCAACTATATTTAAATGAAGGTAGCGTTTCTTTCCTGCAGGTTCACTAATTAGAAAACGAAGCAGGACAGTATATGGGAAACAACTGATACCTCATCTTTAAAAACAGAGCTGAAAATGTCACCAACAAAGAGACAGTAGCCTATTAGGCTAAATGAAGAAAACATACATATATATTTCTGAGTGCTACAAGAAGTATGAGAAGAAGCAATGCAATCATTCCACAAGCTACAATCTCTACAATCTACAAAAAAATGTCATAACAAATCATAAAGGGACCCTTCCTTATCTAAGAAGAATGTTAAAAGGAAATTGATTCTGCACAATATCCCTGTTTGGCTGCACACAGGCTGGGCAGAGTGGAGCACAGAGAGGAGTGGAGTGCATTTGGGTCGAAGATGTGTGCATCTATGCAAGCACATTTTGTCCATTTATGCCCTCATTCTCCTTTAAGTTCTTTGCAAAATCAACGTGTTGTGACTGTGTTATGAGTTTTCAGTTGATAATATACAGTGTATGTCTTTCTAAAGGTAAAACTAATGCTTAAGGATTTCTTACAGGAGCAATCCACCCTAAACACATTTTTAACACATTCTTAAAAATAGCTATTGGCGATGTACTTTGCATTTCTGGGCCCATTTTGTTGTTTGGTGTTGTATTTTTCTTATTCCTGTGCATAACTAGCCAAATATATATGACCTGACACATTTTACAGCTATAATGTAAAGGAGTTTAATAGCAGAACATTTTCCTAAAACATCAACGATAAATGTCAGGGTTTGGCGTCAGTTCCTCAGAATAAAAAAGCTTCTTTCTCGACTCAGCGTTTTGCACCCATGTTCAACAACCATACAGGGAGAGATACATCACAGAAGAGCACTGTAAGAGATACCACTTTCTCCACCAACATAATGCAATGCAGCCAAAATATTGTTTTTTTTTCAGGAAGGGGACTCTTGTTTATTCTCGACCAGAAAAACTCTTGCTGTTATTTTGCTGTCACTATCGTTATTGCTCACCACTTACACGCACTGAATGCAACAGGTTTGGTCACATTCTTGGTTGTCGAAAGTAAAGTGGATACATCAAAAAAGCAAATTCATCACAAAATAACCCATGGAATGCATTGAACATCACATGATATATCATATCAGTGCGAAAGCATTGAAGGGTGGATTGGATCGTACAGATATGCACATCTATCTGCAAGAGTTATTTATACCCTGGCGCGGATTAATGCACAGGCTGGCCTACAGTAGGCTGCAGCCTAGGGGCCCCGCGTGTGCAAGGGCCCCGGATTGGCCAGACCAAAAAATTTAAAAAACCGACTCGCGACTCGCTACTTCGGTTAATTACCGCGGCACAACTGACGAAATGCGTCCATTTTGAACGGACGTCACTCGCGCTGCTGGCTCCAGTAGTTTGATTGTGAGGTGCACGACTAAGAGAAGCGACACTGCATCAAGTATAAACTAGGCTGCTCTGTTGCAGTGCGCGCACCATCCACGAAAGCGCCCAGGTGAAACCAAACCAATCAACCACTGTCGGCTGTGACAGATCCTGACGGCATCTCACGTTAGATCAATTAACTCGGTCTAAACTCCGCCACTAGTTAAAAATAGACGGATATCCACAGTGGACCAAAACAGACTGAATCACCTCTCTCTGGTGTCCATTAAAAGTGATATTCTGCGCAAATTGGATGTTACCAGCCTCATTAAGGGGTTCTCTGTCAGACTTCTAAAGGCAGGAATATGTATTTATGATGGTGCTGATGTTGCATTATTGTTGTTATTATGAGCTGCTGATGTGTTTACTGTATTTTTATGGCTTTGTTTTATTTGAGTATTGCACAGTGGTTTGATTTGTGTCTTAAGGATGTTGTGATGTTGCATCAGTAAAACAGGTTGTTTTGTAGCTGCAGATGTTGTACCTGTTGGTTTAGAAAGCTAAAAGCAGCTTGCAGATGCGCTGTGATGCCTTTTTTTAGCTGCGATCTGCGCAGCTCTATAACTCACTCTGTCGGTCGGTTGGTTGGTCGGACTACAAAAGTTTCTCTGCCGCTGTTGCGAATTCACGCTTGTTCTGTTCATAGTAAAGGCTGTCTCAATGTGTGTGTGCCATGTAATATTCTTAGCATGCTTTTACCCACTAAATTACTTTTTTCTTTTTCTTTTTTACAACTAATTAACGCATAGGATTTTAACTAATCAATGCTTAGACGGTTGAGGATAATTATACTGTATACTATACACAATTGTAATCTCTTAAATTGTTTGCAGTCCTGGGTAGAAAATAAACAAAGGTGGACCAGGTGAAGAAAGATTTTTAAAAGAAAAAGTTGAGGCGACATCTAACAGTGGCTGAGAAGTCAAAATAGGCACAAGATCTCAAGACTGATACCAGACTCAAGTACTTCAGCCCTGCACAGGATAAGAACCAAAGTAAACACAAAGGAGGATGTAGAGGAGCCGCGCTGAGACATCAGATCCTGGACTCCTGTCAAAATTTGAGCTTGCACTCATTCAAACACCACTTGACCAGGATTTCATGGAGTTTGTTTTTCGCCAGGAGCTGTACCTCCTGCAAGCACTCTCCAGACATGTTGACACACCCCAAGGAATAATCCAAGCTCTTCAGGAGGTCTTTGAACTTATCAGGCAACATGTAGATTCAACAGCCCCAGATACAGCAGTGGGATCAGTAATTGGTCTGACGACATCCTAACCTCTCGGTGCATCGCAAAACTGCTTGGTGTTTCAAGCCGCACAATCTTTAGGAGGATGAGGGAGTTTGGCTTATCTGTTTCAGAACTTTATAGCTCCATCAGTGATGACGAGTTGGGTAACATGCTGACAACCATTAAGAATGACATGCCCACTGCTGGCTACCGGATGGTCAGAGGACGGTTGCTGTCCATGGGTATTTATGTGCAATGGGCAAGAATGGCTGTCTCAGTGCATCGAGTGGATTCAATCGGCATCCTCTCCAGATTGGCCAGCCTGGGCTGTGTTGTGAGAAGAACTTATTCTGTGTGGGGGGCATGTCGACACAAACCACAAATTGATAAGGTAGGGGTATTTTTTATTGCATTTTTAGAGATTTTTAGAGAAATACTCTCTCCTTAATGTTCCAGTCTAGGTGAATCAGTGTTTCAATGCCAGAGTGCTATTACAATTTGTTCTTTGGTTTCCTAGATACAACATAATCTTTGGTGGAGTGGACGGCTACCAAGCGGTTCAACCAGCTGTTGTCTGCGTCGCCATGACGTGTAGTTACATTTATGTGGATGTGCACGTCAGGCTACATGTACAGTGTAGAATCAAAGTATAACTCAGCCTTTAGCCTGTAAACGCGATTATAGAATGTTTTATTGTCACAAAGTCACAGTTATGTACAGATTCTGTTCACACAGGAGTGAAGACACCGAGCTAGCCTAGCGATGAGCTAGTCTCAAGCTAGCCCGGACAAGACAGGACCAGCTGGACCATCACCACTCCTGTCTAGGACAGTAGAAACTAGTGTGGCGTTTGAAAATCTCTCAAGACAGAACTATCTGAGCCCCACATGATTAAAAGTTTCATCTTCAAATAGAGTGACACACAAGAGTAAGACAGTTATACAAAGTTTTCAATGAAGGGAGAATACAGACAGATTTAATGTGTGTCATAATCAGACTGAAAAGAAAAAGGTTACTTTACGTGCATGAATAGGTTTATAAAATTTCAGGGAAATAGTATCACCTTCATCTTCAATGCTCTGGATAAAATCTTGCAAGATGTTCACAATCTTTGATTCACGCCCGGCTTAGGGTGAGGAAAAAACACAAAATATATCACATGAGCTTAAGGTTTGAGATTCACTGGGAAAAAAAAAAAAAACTAATGACAACACTGACCTTTTCCAAAAGGTCAAGAATAAACAGCTGGTGGAAGTTGTGTGGTTAATGTACAATCATCTCACACAAGCAATGCAGTTTCATGCCTGATCATATCTGCTGCAGCACCGGTAGGATGCGGACAGATGAGTGCAAGATAATGGCCCTATAATTCAGTAACAGATATACAATTGAAAACGGGACACAGGGGATGTTAGCAGCAAACAAAAATATAAATCATGAATTAAAAAAAGGAAAGAGTGACTGCACACATTAAATAAAAAGTATGAGTGTAAAAGGAGAATGGATGACTGTAAAACATGGGGTTTAAAAATAAGGATGAAAAATACATCACTAAAAAAATGCACATACTTTATAATTGCTTCCTTCCTCTCCTGTGTTACAGGACCACTGTACCCGCATGCGAGTATTCTGTCAAGGAAGTTGGTCAGAGCTTCAGGTTCAGCCATCTCAACCTTAGCAACTGGAAAAACAGTATCATTAATGAGGTCATGGGAAACATCGCTTCTTTAGAATTTATAAATATTCACACTACAGAGAGGCGTCTGTCAACCAAACTGCATAAAACCAACTTCATGCAATATGAAGGAGCATCTGAGCAGTAGGAGCACAAAACCTCTTCCATAAGCTGTCAGAGTTCCAGTCACATCGTCTGTGGAAATTGTCTCTTTATCAATCTCCCCAGTGGAGATGCACTCTCGGGAAAAGTTAGGTGGAGGCCCACCTTGTGTAATACTGACAGCAATCATCTCTCCAACTGTCCTGTAGTAACACAGTGTAATTAATGCATAGACAATAACAAATAATGTACACCTGAATGTGACATTGCAGAACACAATTCTACATGTACATTCTCTCTGTGATTGAATACTTGGGGGTTTTCCCTGTACTCCCTCCCTGAAAGAACCTGGCTTCAACACCTGCCATCATTTCTATGATCGAAAGAAAAAAGTGGATCAATGCATGAAGAGCCTCAAATAAACCACTGTATATTTTAATGTACAGCACACATCATGTAAAGCCCTTAACCCGTTTGAGCACGGAGACTGCATGCAACCAGAGAACGGCCACACGCCATGGCATGTTTTCATTAAACATGAGGAAGATGTAAACATACCAGTTAAGAATTCTTTCCTGAGAGCCCCATTGTCTATTCCAGATTCTCCGATGAAAGACACTCTGAGGGGATATTGTGGAGAAGATCTCTTTTGACGCCTCCACTGACCCATACCCGTTAAATATATCCTCTCTTGTGACACAAATGTTGAAAACCGATGTGGTGTCCACTCATCCACTAAGTGTGTGGATGGCTTTAGCAAGACTAGAAGGGGAAAAAAGATATTTAGACTGTAAGGAAACAGTGTAATCAGTAAGTTTCTGGAGTGACAAGTTAAAAAGCATGAAAACTGTTTAGCTGTACCTGTTAGACTGTTTGCCTCTCCCTTTCCGTTCTACTTCACTGGCATGTTTTTCCTCCTTGTCCAAATTGATGATGTGCGTCTCTTGCAATGCACTGGAAGCAAAGATTTAAGGTGACATGCCTTCATCAGTGGAATCCCAAATTATGGTTAACAATATTCAACACTATGTAAGAATAAATTAAGTGAATTAAGAATGTGTTAGATTTGCATAATAGGAGAAAACCCTTTCTCCACAAGTGCTGGCATGTACTTCAACAGAATACTGGCAGGCCACCTTTATAAAAACAAAGCAGAGCAAATTTTAATGCAAAATGTCCCTCATCTGCAATAATGTACGGTAATTGACCCGCAATGCATTGTTTTTACCTTATCTATTCTGTGAGAGGAGAACACACGTGACTGACAAAGACCGAAATGGTTGCAAAGAAGTGTGTAGCTTGTGGGAATGACACACACTGCCAAGTCATCTCACACACGTTTCACAACATACTTACAGTTTTGAGAAGATGGTTCAGCTTCATTAGCCAAGGCACTTCTTAATAAGGCAACAAGACGCCTGGCGGCATTTTGTAACTCTGCCTGTTACACAGACATAGACAAAATATAGTAGATTCACTTTCACAACGAAAAGACACGCTAACTAGCTAGCTAACATCATGTTTACCCAGATCTATATGTTGTAGGCAGACAGCTGTTTCGCGGCCTTCTGATACCATGGCTACTAACGCAATGTAAGGTATTAAAATATCTTAATTGCCTGTCAAGCAAAGGAAATAATAAGCTGTTACACAAATTATGCACTGAATATTATGCGTTTTCTAACACATACCTCTTTGTGGTCAGCCATGCTTCGTCCTGGCTCTCCTGCTTTGACATCCCTCTTCCGTACTCTTCAGTTGTAACAGCCAATCATAAAAGACGAGGACTGTAACCGTTTATATTTAGGGATACAATGGTGACTGGGTCCGCCCACTTATTGACAAAAAGAAAGTTCAAAGCATGGTTTTCTCCTCGCAAGCAACAATATTGCTCGTGCAAGCAGATATATTCTGCATGTGAGTGCTGTGAAAGCGCTTGCAAAAATAATATGCGTGCTACATCTGTGCGTGGATCTCATTTGCACTCGCGAATATTGTCAGTGATATGCCGCCATACACAGAGGCTGGTGGTGCATGGCTCACAAATGATGGAAATCACACGGTGTAATGCACAGTGAAAACTCACATCTTGCAAAGGAAACATTCTACAGTATAATACTTGGGTTTTGGTAAGAAAATGCTCAATGATGGCAAATTTGGGTGGAACCACTCTCCCACTCCAGTTTTACATGTACATCCACCGTTAACACAAGAATTACCCTGACAAGTGATGGTCTAACCACCTCCTCAGGGCAAACTAGTATTAATCTAATCAGCGTAATCTGCAGCTTGTCTGAACATGCCTTTTTTTCCATGTCACCACAGACACATCATTTCTGTTTACGGGGACATATTGCACTTTATTCAGTAAATGAGAGACAGGAATTAGTTGGAGTCTGTCATTTTCATCTTCACATTATTTTTATTTTTTTCACAATCTCTCTCAGCACTGGTAATTTTCTCCACTCTCGTGTCAGCAGGAGCAGAGGAGAAGAGAAGGGAGGGAAAGAGAGGCAGAGAGAGCTTTACAGTAACTGCAGGAGTGCTCGTGTGTCATTGCGAATCTTCTCAGAGGTGACACGATAGGGAGGCAGCAGGACAGCTGATTAACACCAGGCTCCATCTTAAACTCTTAATTACGTTTTCCCTCCGATGCCGTCTCCTGTCTCTGGGTGGTACATACTGATAGGGTGGTGTGAGCGGAGAGGTGTGAGGGAGGGGAGATTATACTTTCAGAAAGTGCTCAGTCACTGATGGTGTATCCTGCGCTAGGCAGGTGGGCACACACACACACTCAAAGCATCAGACATGACTGACAATTAAAATTGCAATATGTTGTCCTTTTAGGGACTTTGACATATAGCTGTCTCTCAGCAGGTGACACCATGGAGGGGACGGTCTGTGCCATCCATCAACCAGTTGATCTATTGGCTTGTCTTGATGCAGCCCACCAATAATTCACTGATGGCTCAGGGGCCACTTGCATTAATATGTGCAGAGATGATGCTGGTTTAGTAGATGTTCGAGTACGGTGCTGATTTTTTTCTTCCCCGCCAGAAAGGTTTTTCCCCCCCTTCACACGCTTATTGCCTCATATTTACACATCTCTAGATAAACAATGATGAAGAGAATCTGTAATCAGAGGTAGGATGCTTGTCTTGTTTTTCTCAGTATTTCTCATTATTGTCTCCCTCTCAGCCAAAAAAAAGTATCCCTTAAGGAAAAGGCTGTAAATTATTCAGAAAGTAACACATGTACACGTAACTTCATATTGGTATAAGGTAAAGCACTAAATTAACTGAATTTTGAGTATTTGGATAGAAAAATACAGTAAAGTAAAGTAGTTTTTGTAATTAATAGAAAGAAATTATTAAACTGAGGTAATGACCCAGAACTGGAAAATGTGAACAGACAGTACAATTCCCTTTTCAAATCATAAGAGGTCTGTGTTAATGGCCCTGTTTTGCATACAAGGATTACATCTAGTCCTGGACTTAAGTATTTCTTTCAAAGGGAACTATTGAAGTGGAAAGGAACATTTTTTTTAGGTGAGGACAAAGCTCACTCCATTTCTGTGAAATTGGCCCATCAAATTACACAGTTCAATAGAAAGCACAAATTGTCACGGTGGTGAAGTTCCAGAGAGACAGCGCTGATCTCCAGTATAGTCCACATACTTGGAACTGGAGCTTGAGAAAGCCTACGTGTCTCAGCTCATCATCCGCCGCCATCGTGGGTCAGCGGTGGAACGCGCATCACTTTGTGTCAACAACAGTAGCCCGGCAAACAAAACAGTTGGTGCCATGTGTTGTGTGGCGTGATTCATTTTGACGTGAACACCATCCAGCATCCTTGCAGCCAGGGCATTCTTAGTGAGACATTTCTGAGAATCCGATCAGAATCCTGAATGAGGCTAGGCTGAATGACGGCAGCTCCACAGACAAACCCATACATTGAGGGAGAAATAAAGGGTGTGCTGAGACTGCATTGAAGAGATGATTTGTTAAGGAATGTATTGTCCCTCGTCATCTCGAGTCATCAACCAAATACAATTATGCAATGACAGGCCTGTGGGAAAGGGGCGGGTGGGGGTTAATTGGTCGCATTCTAGATGTGGAGCTACAGTATATATGGTGCCTGACATTGGTTGAACGACTGATACAAGTTCAGTCCTCACGGCGGCATAAAGAAATTTGAAGCCTCTACTTAACGAGCCAAGCTCCACTGTTGCTGTGAGAGCTGTTCTGTAAACCAATTAGTGCAAGGGAAGGTCATCCAGCCATATAGGTTATATAGTCTTAGAGGGAAAGAGATAAGAGCCCGATTGGATTGGTTCACGCTCTAATTTTGACCATCACAGATGCATCACTTAGCTACAGTATTCAATTGGCTTTCTTTCTTTCTTTCTTTCTTTCTTTCTTTCTTTCTTTCTTTCTTTCTTTCTTTCTTTCTTTCTTTCTTTCTTTCTTTCTTTCTTTCTTTCTTTCTTTCTGTCTTTCTGTCTTTCTGTCTTTCTTTCATCAGTGAAGATAAGTGAACTGATTCGGCACCTGCACATGCACTATAACAGTTCTATCTATACTATATCTATCACAAAATCAAGTTAAATGTTTACGAGAACCGCAATTTATTGATTTTTGTATTTATTGTTCCCTCTTCTGTATGTCTGAGTGGGACTGCGTAGAGTTAAATGTTAAATAGTTAAATAGAGAGCTGTATCAGTAAATCACACCTAGACACCAAGGATTTATTTTTGTTCGCAGCTTGAAAAGTCTAAAACCACTCAACCTCCCAATGTTGTAGGA
>CABFOS010038941.1:0-17795 GCA_900660315.1 Diretmoides pauciradiatus
GTATATATGTGTGTGTGTGTGTGTGTGTGTGTGTTTGTGTGATTTTGTGTACTGTTTGCCTTGAACAACACTAACATCCACAGCAACAACAAAGTCCAATTCCCTCATGTAAAAGGACGTCTCTTTTTCTTGTCCTCCACCAGGTGTCCAACCTCTACCTGTATGACAGTGTTCTGATGCTGGCCAACGCCTTCTACAGGAAGCTTGAGGACAGGAAGTGGCACAGCATGGCCAGTCTCAACTGCATGAGGAAGTCTACCAAGCCATGGAATGGAGGATGGTCCATGCTGGACACCATACAAAAGGTAATTGTTTATTTATCTGAGACATTAGCTTCAAAATTATTCCATGATGGATGATTTTCTAAGAGTAGTTATCATTTGACTAACGGCGTCATGACATAATAAACCACTATTATGAGCACATGTTGAGTGTGGTGTAGTTGTTGGCTCCTCACTTCCACAGTATCAGGAAGTCCACTGAACCAGGATGATCCCTGCTGGAGACTGGAAAAGATGTCAATTTAGTTTTGAATTTCATGATATAACTGTAAGCAAGCTGGTTATTTCTTGATCCCCATGTGTGACTGAGGGATGGATTTCAGGGTCGTGGCAGATTCTGGACTGTGAACCGATGTACAGTAACCCTCTCAGTTCTCTCATTGAAATTCACCCACACATACAGTTGTTTTATCCATTTAAATCTGATAATGGAATTTTCCCTTGCTTGTAGTACCATGTTGGTTTAATCTCATGTGTGACAAATAAAACTGGCTGAGCAAACCAAGCATAAAAAAGTGAAGAAAGCTAAGAGGTGGTTTAGTCTCATTTCTCACATGGGGTCATTCTAAGGAAACTGAAACTGGTCCAGGAAATGCATTGGAAATGTGAAAGAAAGTTTTGTTTATAAACATCATACCTACAAGTCTGGATCAACAGCACCCAAAAGATTGTTGTGGGCACCAAATTAAGGGATCTTTTTCAGAATCGTGTGGTTGTGGTAACATTCAAACAGTGACTCATACAGTATGAACGATAAACAGAATTAGTTTCTAAAAATGTTAAATGAGAGACGGACAACAGCAAGTACATGTAGTCATAAAACACAGCGATTATTCAAAATGTCAATTTAATTTGCCATGTGTATATGGCACAAGTCCAGCTCTGGTTTGTTGTCTCATATCTTTCACCATAATGTACAGTACCCTCAAATACTATATGGCATGAAAAAGGTACTGTAGCCTATGCCATATACATCATCTTTACAGAGAAGGGACTTACTCACATGCATTTAGTTTCAGTAAATTGTGATGAAAACCTGACTGTACAAAGGAATTCTGTCTGGAAAAATGGAAAATGTCTGCAGTCTATTCCTTCGCTCACACCTCCGGCACACAAACACAGACAAAGGCACACACACACACTACACACTCCAACAAACAAACTCACCAACACTTGCTTCTCAAACAGTAACTATATTCTGCTTGCTGTTTCTATAGGGACGGATCAGTGGCCTGACAGGAATGATGGACTTCCGTGACGAGGGCTCTAATTCCCATGTGCAGTTTGAGATTCTTGGAACCAGCTACAGTGAGACCTTCGGGAAAGACGTCAAACGGGTCAGTCCAGAGGATTTGGTATACTTGTCTGTAATCGACACCTCATGGGATAGTGTGGTAGTCACTTTTCAGTATGTCATAAATAACCTTATAGGTCTGCTTTTTGTTAAAATGTAAAAGTAGTCCTTATACATTCTCTCATTGTGATAACTTGTCCATGCACCCTGAGGATCCACCTTGGGAACCAGCATACTATAGGTTGCATGATAGGAACACATATAGAAGGCTTCCAACTCTCTATTGTGTTTACATGTCCTATGTGCTATTTGTACGTTTTTACTGGGGTTTCGCGACCACCTGTGGGCTGAACGTTTGTCAGTTAGGTGTCCAGATTGAGGGTGCCCTCTGCTGGAGCTCATGGAGTAGGATGAGCAGTGCACTATAGTCGTCCATTTCATCACACTGACCATCTTGGTCGGCAACAGGTGTCTGTTATGACACGACATCCATGGCCAGTGCTCAAGTCAAGTCAATACAGCCCTTTATCACAATCACTTTTCAAAGGACTTTACATGCCTTACTAGATCAGATTTATGGCTAATCAGATTTATGAGACAATCACTTACGAATTATCAATTGAATTATGGCAGTTACAGTATGATGTATACAGAATATGATCAGTTCTCTGTGTTCAGGGCAGTATCTTGCAGTATTTATGTCCATTTGAATTGTATATCATACAGTATTTGGAAAATGGGTTAGTATTTTTTGCTGTTGACATATTTCCCATCTAATATGAATTTCAAAAGATGATTATGGGGTAAAAGTACAGGTTGATAGATTTGTATTAAGGGTTGTTTCCCACAAGCAAAACAAGCCAGCTTAAACTCACTGTCTAAATATTCTGTAGCTATCTATATCTATTCTATATATCTTTGCTTTCTAGTTCTATCATATATAGTTATAGTATGCTTGGAATATGGTTACATCATAATAACCATATGTGTACTGTGCATATTTGCTGCATATCATAATGCAGCACATCGGTTTATATTTTTACGGAGAGCAGGCTACCGGTATGTGACCTGGCCCCTGAGAGTACGGTCCTGAGAAACTTGTGTGATCCTCAAGTGTCAAAGACTTTAAGTGAGAGATTGAGAGCCTTGTTTGTGCACTCGTAACTGTAATTTGTTTGTTGTTGTGGGTGTCCTGATTCAGTCAGGGATATCTTGCAGAATGAAGAGGAATTGAGTTTCCTGGCAATCTATGTAGAGCAGGACTGACCAGAAGCGGTAATGAAGATTTAATCACCACTCAGCCTAAATGGAATCATGAAGCCAATTCATCATAATGTGTCCATTAGCATTAGTTGTGATAAGGCACACACAAAGCACAGCGCCACACATGCATGTATATGCATATACATGTACACACATCAAAGGTGCACCTGCACAGCCACATATTTATGCACACCACGATACATACACATTTATACACAGTTTGCACGCAGAGACAAGCACACACACCCACCGGCCACTTTGCTCCTGCTCATTAATGCAAATACAGCCTGCTTATCTAAACAGCAAAACACGTCGCTGCAACTCAATACATAAAGCATGCAGACATGGTAAAGTGGTTTAGTTTTTTGTTTGATTAAACTGTTGGTGATAGACGTGGTGGTTCCAGCATCTCAGAAACAGCTGCCCTCCTGGGAGTTTCACGCACTACAGTCTCTAATGCTTACAGAGAATGGTGCAATAAACACAAAACATCCAGTGAATGATAGTTCTGTGGCCACCTTCCTAATGAGAGAGGTCAGAGGAGAATGGACAGACTTGTTCACGCTAACAGAAAGGCCACAAATGCGCGAATAGTGGTGTGCACAATGGCACCTTGTTGAATCTATGCCGTGAAGAATTATTATGTACTAGATGTACTAAATAAAGTGCCTGAGTGTTTGGTTTGGATCTCAGATCCTGAGAGCTTGCAGCCAGGCAGGCAGGGAACAGAGGCCAGGGAGCACACTAACGTGGGCGCTTGTATCTCGAAATCATTAGAGGCAGACAGGGACAGCAAGGCCAGTTAATGGGATACCAAATGCATTCAGTGCTGTTGTTCATTACTTGGCATGCCTATCTGTCTGTCTACCCACTACTTGGCACAGCCATTTACTAGGGGAAAATAGACACAAACTAATGTACCTCTCTCTCCTCTGTCCCCCTACAATATAATACAGTTGCAGGTTCATATATGTTCCTGGCCTAGAACTGTCTAAGACTGATTTAGATGTGACATGTCGGCCATCCAAAAAGGCCATACCATTACACAGCTCCCTCTGCAATATAATGTCACGTTGCTATGTGAGTCTTTTGACTGGAGTGTAATGATGCTAGTACGTTCTGTCACCCCGGCCACCAAAGCCTCTTTCGCCCCTCTGTGCCACGATCATTTTCTTTCTCTTTCTCTTCTATCCACCTCGTCTTTTCACTGCTTTCCATCCATTCCTCCCTATTTTTCAGCCCCGGTTTCCTCCCTCTCCATCATCATTTATCTGCATTCAGTCCATTTTCTCCCCGGCCTGATGGCTCTTAGATGAGGCATCTTTTCGGTTAGAAACTGTAATGAAGACTGAAATACTATTTCCTGGGTGGCTAGTGTGAGTTTTCTCCACCATCCAGTGTTGCTGCAGAGTGATCGATGCTGTTGTTGTTGTTGTTGTTTTGGTTTCCCAGTTTGCTCTTATTGATGTGTCAGCTTGTCTCTAAGCTTCAGATATTGCTAATGACTTCCAGCTTCCACAAAGATCTTCACAGAAAAGTCACTTCATTTGAATGTAATTACTCATCCTAGCCAAGTATCTTGCGTGCATCATATGATAGTTATCTGTCCAAATCTATAACATGGCCTAAAATTTTCATATTATTATTTAAAGGTGCATTATGTTCTTTTTTTCATGGATTTTGCATTTTGCAGGGGTTTCATAGGGTTGTAGTGATTCAACGATTACTCAATTGATATTTCTGCCTTTCATCACTCCTTGCAGCCCATACCCTCCGTTTTGAAACAACCAACTCACATTTTCACCCAAGAGGGAGCAAGAGGGAGACTGGCATCTCAGCTTATTTGTTCTCAAACCAAAAAAAAGCAAAGAATGAAGCGATATTATTTTGCACTGTGATTTATTACCTCGCTGGACGTTTCTGTTGGATCTCAGATTTTATATTTCTGTCCAGTAAAGGCTGTTTACAGTGAGGTGTGCCAGAGACCTGTTGATGTTGTTGCAATTCCTAGGTCACTGATAGAGGTTGATTAAATCACGTATTTTCGCCACCTCCCTTAGTTGTTCGCTCCCCTTCCATCCATCATGCAAACACAGTACAGGAAATAATGCTGTCAACATTATAGTTGTTCAATTAATTACGCTGCACAACATCACCTACCTGTTTTGTTTTTTTTCATCTCCCTTCTTGAAGTGAATGAATAGATAATTTGATGCATTGGTCTGACTTAGTGTATTTGATGAGCCAAAAACAAAATTCTCTTTCCTGTTCATTATTGCTGCACATAGGCCATAGGCATTTGGTGAAGTTGAATCTTATTTTTGTGATTTAGGATTCCATGGATCAGACCTCTGTGCTGTGCAACACTATTTTTGAAGCAGATAAAGTCGGCCTACAGACTGTTTTTTTCACTAATACCGCATTTTAGAGATGCATCTAACTATAAAGCAAGAAATCTCTGCCTGTACATATGTATGTCCTTCGCATATCTCAAGAACTGTTCATCCGATTGACTTCACACTTGGCAGATGTATTGCTCATGGCCCAAGGAAGCGCAGTGTCAAGTGTGAACTTGCTTGGATGAACAATTCTTGAGAAATCAGTGTGAAGTTGTCTGGATCGGGGGCGGAGCAGCAAGTACTGTATAGGGAAGAAGTTGATGTCACACAAGTCAAGCAATCGCCCACTCCGAACGGGCACGCGTTCGGAATGGGCACTGCGCTAGTTATATATAGTTTTTAATGGTCTAGTGCTGGCTGCTTTTAGATTGCCCTGTCTGGTCTACTCTTGAGAATAACTCATTTGATCTAAAAGCTGCATAGGGAAGATAGAGAGAGAGAAAGAAGGGGAAATAACAATAATTTAGAGCTTCCATTTTCACAGTAGTTATTTTATTGGGATTTTCTTGAATGATTTCATCTCGCCAAAAGAATGAACTCTTTCTGTTTTTCAGTTTTGTGCTTTTTTTAAGTCAACAACAGCCTCCTTTGTCTGACATAATGGTATAAAATGAAGGCTTCCTGTTGTTGCTGTGGGAGGTTAGAATGACAGACAGGTGCCATGTCTGCCTAGCTCATCTCTGGTACATCAGGGCAGATAAGGTGGCACTTGTTTTGACTCATTCATGGCCTGCTTGTTTATCGCTGTCTACCAGGTGGGTTGAGATAAGGCCACCAGCACCATCTCAACCTTTCCTCCGGCAAAAGGGACCATGCAAAATAAACACCTTAGGGAGACACTTTACCACATGCACATGCTTGTAGTAAAGTACTTAAATAATAATACACTTAAAATAATTTACCGTATTAGTTCACAGATACATGTAGATACAATAGTAGTAAAGTCAGGGACAAAACCAGAGACACGGGACACAGTGACATAAGCAGTAATGAGGCTTAAACAAGTAGTGTTTTTACATGTGTTTCAAAACACGCACGCGCGCACACACACACACACGCACACACACATGCACACACACACGCACACACACACCTGCCAATCTCTTTTGTGAGGCAGACAAACGGGTCTGAGTCAATAAGAAGCTCGGTGGCGTGATGGGCTTGTCAATATGTACCTGCAGCATCTGACAGTCTGAGCTGGCAGGGGAAATGGAGAAGCAAAATAGCTGCAAATAGCTCCAACTATTCTTCCACGTCCAGTTTCGATGCGTCCCATGAAAGGGAACAATGTGCTTTCTAGAAGATTTTAGGAGATTATTGAGACCATTGAGGGGCTATGAATGCTGGACCATTTGGTGTGTTCAAAAGGCCATTGGCGTTTGCTGAGTGCCATTACGGACATTTTAAGCTATTAGGCATCATAACCATTAGCTGTAAATAGCTATCCTGTTATTGTTGTGTGGCTTTCCAACAGGCATATCGCAAAGCCTAATTACAGTAGCTCAATATTCTTCTGCTTGCTGTGGGATGGTTCAAAAGTATATTTTTCTATTGATTTGAGCATTATATATCTAGACTGAGACATCCGATAGCGGGAAACAATTCATTTGCTCATTATATTTAGTCTGAATACTGTAATTGGATCTCATTGTGGTACACTCTTTATGACTGATGATCCTATGGTCCGTTGCATACCTATAAACATACTAAAACCTAAATCAAGGACCTCAAAGAAATAAGCAGAAATAAAAAATAAATAAATAAAGACAAATGGAGATTTGTTGGTAATATAAGACAAAAAATAATTTGTCATCAAGTTATTTCTAAGCACCTTTTAGATACATCTCTCATCACTGGAGACATTCTATCTTTTGTCAAAAGAAGGTGCAACAGAGGAAATATAGCCCCTTGGTGTGTAAAGCTCCGTGAAGTAGAAGTGTTCCATTTTAGTCTTGTTCTATAGTTCACAACACAGAGAGCTCATTGTATTTCGCTGAGGACGAAGCCGCTCATGGGGAAAACGGACCCCTGTAAAGCACGGAATGTAGGCTGACATTTTGCCCCCACTCACACACCCACACTTCAAAACACACACGGCACTCCACGGCACGGAACTCATTACACACACACATTGTTCAAGATGTAATATATATCATTCAACAATCACATCACACAATGTTCTCAGTAAAGTACAGTATATCCACAGCTAAGCTGCATTACAGTAGGTGCACAGACACGTAAATGCACAGTTCATAACCTCATATTGTGCATGCTTTATGAACAGGCTTATCTTCATATCAGTGGCATACAGACAGTGCTTAGGTAAAGACCCATAGAAGAGACATTGTATGATTAACATCCTGCATGGGAAAAAATGTAGATTATATACCCCCACATAAGCTTGAGGGTGGTAAACATGATTCTCTAGCAGTCTGCACCAAAGCTATACATAACCAGACAGTGTAACTGTAATACTGAGCAAGAATTTCCAAAGGATCAGAAGCTCTGCAGTTGTGTTGTGAAGAACAAAGGAGACTTAACTGATTGTGAGATATTTTTCTTCTGAGGTTTTTGTAAGTCTGGCCCATTCACTGCCTTGTACATCTTTATTCTATTCACTGCTGAATGCCTTTGTTGCAGTCATTGCCTTGTGTATGCTTCTTCTTCTATCATTTCAAGTTGGCATTTGCATGTGCGATTAGCATCAGTGACAGATTTATTTGATTTGTTTCTGTTTTGTTTTTCTCATCATTCTCTACTTGACATAATCAAAATCAAGACCATCAATCCATGCTTTTGCAATCACAAGTAGATATTATACCCACACCCCTCCACCCCCAATTTCTGGCCCTGTTACTTTCAAGTACAAACCCATAAGCCTATATGTTAAAATCAAGAGAGCCTTAATATTTCATGAAGCAATCAACCCTCAAATTTCAGAAAAGGACACATGATGAAATCTTCAATTTTAAAAGCATCTCTTCGTATTCGTGTTAACGTTTTTTTTATCTCTGCTACTTGGTACTCACCCTTTATATTGAATGTCTAGAACCATCTTCTCCGGAGGTCAACAGTAGCCTCCTGGCAGCTGTTTTTGAAAATGCCTCAATGGCATTTTCTGTCAGTCATCGTATCAAACCCACTGTGGTAGTGTGGAGTCAATAACATATGATAAAGGATGACCTGTTGCACAGAAGTGACATGCATGCAGTACATATACGAAAAGGTTCAGTGGTTATACTGTTATAGATACTGTTATATTGACTGAGCTGAATAACAAAACTGAGCTGAATTCATTGACAGGTTGAAAGTAACAAGATGTTATAGAAATATTTCTTAACTAGAAGACTACAATAATCAAAATTAAAAGCTTGAATAAAATGAAAATATACATTAAATGACCTGGACATCTTAAAACTGCATTCTATGAACAAAGGATAAAAGGTCTCAAACATAGTTTTATGTAGTTTTTTGACTCTCATGTCATTGCTGTATAGACAGGGTGTCTGTGGGTGGGATGTGGGGGACCTGCGGTTTGGCCTCAGGCCAGTAATCTTGTCCTGTCAGCTCAAGTCTCAAAGACCACTCCTCGTGATGTGTCAAATCCTTAAAACTCTTTGTCCAGCCGGCAGCACTCTTTAAGAATTTAAAAAACCTTCAGCCTCCCAACTTGAGACGTAGCTCAAAAGGTTGATGGGGTGGAATGAAGGTTTTAAAATCCTGGGATGGGTTAGAATTTACTGTAGCAGCATACCAAATATGGGATTTAGACATCCAGAAAAGTTATTTATTATCTGTGTACTTTTCCCACTCTCAAACTTTTTACATTTTACGTTATGTCATTGTGTCAGTTTTGCTGAATTTACTTGACATAAGCCTGAACTTTGACTTCAACTTACTTCATATTGTACTCCTGCTCTTCCCTCTCCTCCTCCTCCTCCATATCAACCCACCATCCTCATCATCATCATCATCATCATCGTCGTCATCGTCATCGTCATCGTCATCGTCATCATCATCATCATTATCACCATCACCACCGCGATTAATGCTAAAGTATACATCACTCTCACAACGTGTGGTGAAAAGCATTATCTGTCTGCAGCATTCAGAGGGGTGCAGGTTGAATAGACGGTCCTGATTGCATGCTAATGGCCTGTGTGCTTGTTGCCTTGGTGACCAGCTCAGATGTTCACATGGACATTGGTCAGTCAGTGTCAAATTTCCCCACGAACTGCATCACAACGTATCAGATAGGATGATTGCTTTAGTCATAGCTGAGCTCCTTTGTGATTCCACTGAACAATTATTGATTGTTTAATTACATTGGTGATATGTTTGTTCATGGGAGGTTTTCTCTCAGACATGTGCCCTTGCTGCATCCCCCATGCTCACCCTTCTCTCCCCTCCCTGTCTGTTTTTGCTTTCTTCCTCTCAGCTGGCAACTTGGGATTCCACTCGTGGTTTGAATGGTAGCCTAAAGGAGAGTCGGATAGAGAGTGGTATGCAGGGAGTGACGCTGAAGATTGTAACATTACTGGTAAGTTGTGGGAGTACACTGCATCGATTAACACCTGACCTGAGTAGGCAAACATTTGAGTAAGAAAACAAACAGCACTCTCTAGAGGCAACTACATTAATATATTCATGAGATTGTTCCAAACTAAGGACGCAGTTTAAATTTCAGAAGTGATAGGGACATTTAAATTCAGAAAGGAACACTACATGCAATTCCCAATTACAATATTTGGCATAAGTGTAACCTGTAAAGATCTTTTGGAGGTCCATGTAGTTTTACTGCTGGGAACCCAAACAGATAAACAGCAGGAGTACAATAACATTAATCCAATCACCTCAACTCTGTTACTGGCCTGAGGGTGAGACTGATACTGCCTTAGGCAACTTTTGAAATGACTCAGATTTGATAGCTCCAACATAATTTATGATACAATGGTAACTTTGTTGATCGCTATCACAACAAACAGTAACATTATATCAAAAACAATGATACATGTATTGAAAGGGGAATATCAGATACAGGGAAGCCATTATTCTCAATCTGATGCTAGCTAACATTAGCTAGAAAACATTAGCTACGTTACATATCCATATCGTTAATAGTAGCCGTTTCTGTTAACTACATATTTGACGAGCAGACAGATCATCACATTCCTGCTAGGCTAAAACATAGTCTAGAACCAAGATAGCGTTAACCTGCTTTGTCTTTCTCTGTTATGAATTTACATTTCCACGCCTAAAAATCTGACAGGTAACCATGGTCAAGCCGAGGGTCACTTTTGTTTGTTTTGATGTAACATTGCCTTTAGTTTATTTAGTTTAACGTGAAAGTGATATACACAAAGTGTGGTGGTAAGTGCAAGTGGTAGGGACACGTCCATACCAGTTGTATAAGAATCATACGGCCATGGCCTAAACACAACAATAGATAAGCCAATTGTTTTTGCTTTAAAAGGATCGAGATTTTTTTTCTTCAAAAAGCATCCAGGCTCAAGATTCTATCCAATTGCTACTCGGTTCAATGAGCTATTAGACAATCTGTTGGCCAGGCTTATCTCAGGTGAAGCTTGTAAAGAGTAATACACAATCCCAAAGCACCGGACTTCTCCTAATCTACTTCACACTGCTTGGTCACAGTCACTGGTCATTTCTCTCTGGGAAGTGGGCTTTGTAAGGTCCTCTTCTTCATCTTGCCCTGTGAATCTACAGCATCAGAAAGCCATTAAATTTAACCCCGTAATGCAGCAGCTTATCCTCAACTAGCTCCTCCTCCTCCCTCTATTTCTCTTGCTCGCCATTCTTCCCTTTCTTCACACATGATTTACCAGCACCATATTTATTCACATAAGTTCTGCTCAGCTCTCTTGGCAGTGTCATTTAATCAAGTCATTTCCCCCAGCCCACTTCAACACTCCTCCCCCTCTCTTTGCTCTTTCTTCCCTCCTCTACTCATTTAATTCCACCCTGACACCAACCCATAAAGACGAACCATGGTTGAGTGCAATAAATTTAGAATGGCAATTTCTGGCTGATGAAGCATCACCATTCACCACAGCACCATGTGTTACAGGTCAACAGCCACCCAGGAAACTCATTTTATTAAGATGAAGTCAGTCACCCGAGAAACTCATTTTATTGATGAAGTTTAACGTAGACCACCTCAGACGCTTTTCATAAAGGTGTCAAAGTTCTAAAGATGACTGAATGCGTCCTCGCCACGTCATATATTTGAGGATAAATGTTGGGTTTTAAGACAAAATGCATACACTTTCACATTTCTCAGTATCATCACTGTGTCAGTAAGTTCTCTAAAGCTGAACTACCTAACCCCTTTGTGCTATATTCATCTGAACAGGAGGAGCCTTTTGTTATGGTGGCAGAGAACATTCTGGGCCAACCGAAAACATACAAGGGTTTCTCGATCGACGTGCTGGATGCCCTGGCCAAGATTCTGGGCTTCAAGTATGACATCTATCAAGTCAGAGATGGCAAGTATGGCTCAGCTCTCCCTAATGGATCCTGGAATGGCATGATTGGAGAGCTCATTGGCAAGGTTAGTCTTTTGATGGTTAATTGTCAATTGATGTCCAGAGTTCACTCAAAATAGTTTCCTGGGACACCACACCGGCTCTATTTTCTGGTTTTGAACTGTGAGCTCAATTATAAAGCTTGGTTAATGAAAAAGATAAAAAATTGTGGGGACCCACACAATCAATCTCCAACTATTGATCTGTTCCAGTGTATGACATCACAAATGAATGATTTCCAGCTTTTGGAGGTAGTTTGACAAAGTTTGAGTAATTGAAAAACAATGATTAGGGTGTTGTGGGTCAATAGCATGTGAATTTAAACCCATTTGATTGTTGGTAAATGCTGTGTTATAATTAATGTTCATCACTCTTTGAGAGAAAGCTCCTGTATTATATTTGCTTCATAGAGGATAATTAAGCCCTTTAATTTACCCTGTGGAGAATATGAGAAATATTATGTAACCTAATGTGAACTGTCAGAGCAGTCTGCCTCTACAATTATGTGCTATTGTGTTTGTCAGAGGGAGCCCAGTCTTTCACACAGAGACTGAGCATCTCTGATTATGGTCTAGATGTGAACGAAATGGTGTTTAACTCAACAGTCCCAGCATGGTTACTGTCGTTAGGCATGTGTCTACAGATATAGGAGATATTGTGTGATATTGTGTGTCCAGAAAAAGAATAAGGTGAAAGCTCCTTATGCTTATGCTTACCCGTTGAATAAATTCGGGAGACGTTGGTGGATGGGTGAGCTGGAGACTTGAACAGAGGCGATATCATTACAAATCATATGAACCCATATTCACAGTTTAGTCTGACAAATGCATATCGCTATGTGTCTAATAGATTTATTGTATCCCATATACAGTATGACACAATGATTTATGGAATTGTAAGTAAACACATTAGGTGTTATTTCAAGAATAAATAGCAGAATAATATATCATATGTGATGAATGGAATGGGAACATATAGACTCTATTCAAAGGAAAAATACTTAAAATCGACTACCCACCCACAGCGAGCCGATCTGGCCATATCAGCCATCACCATCACCCCAGAGCGAGAGAGCGTGGTGGATTTCAGCAAGCGCTACCTGGACTATTCAGTGGGGATCCTCATGCGCAAATCTGAGGAAAAGATCAACATTTTCTCTTTGCTGGCACCATTTGACTTGGCAGTATGGGCATGTATTGCTGCCGCCATCCCTGTGGTCGGCCTCATGATCTTCTTGCTCAGGCGCATACAGGCAGTGCGTGTCCAGAACAGCACACCGCCCTCTGTCTCCACTTCGCTTCAGAGCGCCATCTGGATCGTCTACGGTGCCTTTGTGCAACAAGGTGGGTGAGATGGATAGAGTGCATCTATAGGATTGCCATATGCCATCAAGGGCCAAGAGTATGCAGGCAGTTATACTGCCCAAACATTACACCAGCGATTCAATGATTAGTTTAGGATGACAACCTGCATAGTCTTGGCCCTCAATGGCACATCTCTGCACATTACTGATATAAGGGGTCATCCAGGTTTTAAAGGCAGATCCCAGAATTAAAACAGAAACAAAAGGGGGGCACCACCATTGAAAAATACTTTACAATTTTGATGTAAGGATGAACTGTATTTAAAGTTTTGGCTCATAGTTTTAAGTTTTAAACAGTTTGTAACCATTATAAAAGAACCCCCCCCCCACAAACGGAACAATTTGTATTGCTTATTTCTCAGGCACAGGAAAATATGTAGGAACATAGTGTAACACAATGTAAATGGTGTAACAAAAACAACACAATAATGGAGAATTTAGAACATGTGTTAGACCACAGATGTAGTGCACCTAAAAAATAAAGGTATACAGTAATATGAACCTGTAACGTAAGACAGTAGCACATGGAAGCGATAGATTTGTAGATACGCCAGTAGAAGATTAAAATCAATCAGTTTTAAAAGCAGTGGTACAAATATACTAAATATATATAGTACAAATATACATTTGTATATGTCAATATACAGTACATGCTACACTGTAACAGCACGAGTGATACAATTTGGTGCACAATGCCCAGCTTAGCATTTTGTAAAGGTGCCCTTGCCTAAGCAAACATCCCACCCTTGAGTCTGGTAGAGATCCAGGTATCTCCAATTTGGATAAATGACTACTTCAGCAACTGATGTTAAAGCCTGAGCTGCATTTATCAAAGTCTGGCCCACTGCCCATTAGCCTTTTTGAGCCCAACAGCCACTATATTGTAGGAAAAGCTTCTTTTTCCCCCTCTTCTGGCGTGTGTTCTACCATTGGCAGTTCTTGTTTCACTCAAGGGCATGGCATTTTTTTCATGGGATGACATAAGTCACTTTGATATGAATCTGACTAATGTTTACTGTGGCATTGTCAGAGGGCATAAACTTGGCAATCACATTCCCCCAATGATTTCCTAATGATACTCCAACAGTTGGCTGGGCTTTGTTCTAAGTTCAGTACAAATGAAACTCACTGCCCACACTCACAGTGACTTCCAGGATCCGAGATGAAAGAGTCTTTATTACGTAACCCACACAAGTACTAGTCAGTAAAATTCCTTGTGTTCTGGCTCCTCGACAACAACAATAAAATAGCATCAGAGAATAAGAAATAGCAGCAATACTAACAATAAAATAGAATACATAGAAATAGCTGCAATAATGACAATAATAGCAGCAGTAGTCCTGTAATAATGATAAAAGCAGGGTCAACATCCAGAAAAGTTTCAACATGCACAATTCACACCCGATGACGTTAGCAAGTCAGAGTCAGAGTCATATGTAATAAAAATGACTGATGATGGGAGTACTATCCAGCTGACAGGGCTTTCATTTTCCCCAGCTGTCCTAAGGGTACAGCCGTGTTGATTGTGACACTTTGAGACAAATATGTTTTCATTACATTTCACACTTCTGAATCTTTCAAAATGCATGCTGACATTTTCCTCATCCACCTCGTGTGCTCTTTTTGGACATTCGGAGAGAAAGCAAGGGAGAAACAGAGTCAATGTGACAGAGCAACAGTGAAGATGGAGAAGCTAATCTGATGAGCCGATCTCTCTCCCTCAGAGAAAACAGGCAGAGCAAAGGATAAAAGATGTCAAGGAAAGAAAGTTGGAACAAGGACAAAAAAAGAATGAAGATTAATGAGTGTTGTGCCAACACAGATGGAACGATTTAGGAAGTATTATATAGTATGCAAGTGAGTAAGGGGCGTTCCATTCTAGATGACATTGATTAAAGATTAAAGATTGGCCCAAGTTACCCGTTCAGTCACAAAAACATAAAATAGACACCAAATAATGTATTGTTTGAACTACCAGGGACTACGTTGTGTGTCGAATGGTCTCGCTTCCTGTGAGAATTTGAGCCTGACTTGTTTTGTTTCTATAGGAAGTAAACATGGTAGATGATAGGAGAAAATAAAGTAATGAAAAAAACACAAAATGCTTTATCAGTAAAAGGCTTCTTACTTCTTCCATATGATCACTTACATTGTCTATGGAAGTGTTCCTATGAACGACAGAATGAACGACTTTATTAGGGGTTAAGGGAAAGTTACATCAGATCCTGTGTAATTAAGATGAGGCTATACAGTATATAACAATAATGATGATGATGTGTCTCAATGCATATGTCTGTGCTTGTATGTATACCTGTATACATGTTGGTGTTTGTACCTGCACCTCCACAGGCAGTGACTCCATCCTGGGATCGGTTGCCCTGCGAATTGTCATGGGCAGCTGGTGGCTTTTCACCCTCATTGTGTGTTCCTCGTACACAGCCAACCTGGCTGCCTACCTCACCGTGTCGCGCATGGACAATGCAGTGCGGTAAGACAGATCACCTTCAATCAACATTTCCAGTCAATCCAGGTTTGGATTGGTCCCTGCGTCACTTCAACTTCAAAAAGGGACACATATTGTAACATATTTACTTATTTAAGGTCCACTTACGAATTTTACGCAAGGGGTCCAGAGCAATGCCAGCAAAATGCACCGACATAAATCAACCATAACTTGTCCATAACATAACTAAAACACATTCAATAGTACAGTGGGTTGAATCAGTGGGAGAAATTGTACTGTTTGCCTTTAACAAATGCAGGTCGCAAGTCCCTGATTGACAGTGACAACTTGTTGTTATACTGTAGCAATGATATTATATTTTTATGTGATTGGACCAGTGAACACATCCACCGAAACTGACAGGTGCACACATACAAACACACACACAAGCAGCTCTGTGAAAGTCAAGGAGTAGCGGTCTGAAATGTATGTCACACTCACTTTACACGTGCACACAAATAAATATATATATATATATGTTCTTGTGTCAGACACAAGAAAATATCTTCCTATATTATGTCTAATGTGATGCAGGGTCCAGACCGAACAGAAGTTCGGTCTGGATCCAGACCTTGGTCCAGACCTTGAGAAGCCCTGCTCTACATACTGAATGCATTTTCACTCACAGAATTAACAGAGCCAATCTTCTACTGGCACATGGACAGTGCTGGATATTAGTATATGGACTCAACTTTGCAAATGACATAACCTTGAACAACATAAGCTTCAATTATCCTTTATTTTGTCTGACAACCTTGAAACGTATGCTTTGGCCTCTTTGAGTTTTCCCCAGTGTGGGACAAATAAAGGTACTTCTACTTTAGTACAGACTTTCTTATTCTTATAGGGAGCTTTCCTTTGTGGTTGCACTGATAAGCTTTCTTTATGCTGCACAATATGGAACCTGTACATAAGGTAGTATGTATTCTGCATGATGCTTGACACATGTGGGTGTTTGTGTTAGTATAGGGACAAGTCCTGTAGTGCAGGCTGAAGGTTCATCCGTTTGCAGCTCTCATCAATTGCGCTTGGTACACAGTGTTTAGTCTGCTATTCTGTACCTTCTACCCCACTGTCTAACAAGTAGGCTGTCCTCAGTCCAAATGTTATTTGTCAGTAAATCCAATTTGGTGCGCTCTCTCTCCCCAAAGAATAGGCAGAGAAGTATTTGATTGCATTGGGTCTGTCTACTGTTGAACAAATAGCCGCATGTGGACATGTGAGGAGAGGGACGGAATGCTAAGCAGCGCCCAGGTCACCTGTAAAAGGGTGTGTGTGTGTGTGTGTGTGTGTGCCTTCTTGAATGTGGACATGTATGGGTAGTGGTCTATTCCACTGCCTACCAACCCTGAGGTCGCAGGGGTGGCCGGGCGTCCCCACAGATACAATTGGCCGTGTCTCCGGGTGGGAACCCTGACAAGGGGATTTGTCGTGGTCGCTGCACCAGTGCCTCCTTTTGGTCAGTCGGGGCGCCTGTTCAGTGGGGAGGGGGACTGGCGGGGGATAACGTGTTCCTCCACACGCGTCACGCCCTCTCAGTGAAACCCCTCACTGTCAGGTGTAAAGAAGTGGCTGGCAACTTCACATGCGTTGGAGGAGGCATGTGCTCGTCTACACCCTCCCCAGGCCAGCAGAGGGGGTGCAGCAACGACCGGGACCGATTAGGCAGGGGGAATTGGCCATAAAAATTGGGAGAAAAGGGGGGGAAATTTCGATAAATAAAATGTAAGGAATGTACATACACATGAATATGTGTATGTGTTTGGATTTACTGGAACATCTACAGTATCATTATTTCTACCCAAGAACGAAGTCCGGGGCGAGAGGTAATGTTTTCGGTCCTGTCCATTCGTCCATTTGTCTGTGTACAAGTTACGCAAAAACTACCAGACCGATTTTCATGAAACTCGGTGGAAGGGTGTAGTATCGGTGATTGATGACTCCATGACATTTTGGGACAGATCCGAATGACGGGGCACCACGTAGGGCACCATTTAAGCAGGAAATAAGGTCTAATTGCTTAACGCATCATCCCATTTTCATTGAACTTAATATGCATGCTCCCTGAGGGTCAAAGGGCACAATTTAACATGGCCGCCACTCTATGTCAACGCAGCCTCGCGTAATCAGGAAGTGAGATCTAATAG
>CABFOS010038943.1:0-12878 GCA_900660315.1 Diretmoides pauciradiatus
TGATTTGAAGGGCAAAACATTTTTTAGAATTTACAGCTCTGAGCCTCACCTAGGGTCAGCTTTTTGTGCTGCCCTGCTGCATCTTTAAATTAATGTGTGTGTGTGTGTGTGTGTGTGTGTGTGTGTGTGTGCGTTTATGAACTCTGCAGGTCTGATAACACGTCTGAGGCACCCTGTCGCCCAACACAAAGCCTGTTCCCAGGACCCCGCTAAACTCTCAGAAGGTTAGCAGTTAATCTACTGTGGTAAAGATGGCTCACCTTGGTGCGCATAATGCATAAACTATAATCTTGCACAATCCTAAATGAGAGTAACACATTATGAAATCAAGCCTATTGGACATGATAGAACCCTGGTGATGTAACCACAACACATGCACAAAGTTCTGCAACGACGAGCACCGGTGAAAGAGCTGTAAAGACACGTTGATGCGACTATACTATACATTTTCCAAAAAAACAATGTAGTCTGCTCCCGATGATTGAGATGATTATTTCACCTCAAGTGAATAGGATTATGGGTACTATATGTCCACTCTTTTCACTTAGCAGATCAGTGGGACGTGGACCCTGAGGAGCTGAGCTTGGGGCAGGAGGTGGGCAGTGGCCAGTTTGGGCTGGTGCGGGAGGGGAGATGGAGAAACAAGAAGGTGGCTGTGAAGATGGTGATAGAAGGGGCTATGTCAGAAGAGGAATTCAAAGAGGAGGCAATGATCATGACGTAAGTGCACTTCATCATGGTAATTCATATCAATCAAGCAAAATTAAAGGTGCAATCCTCCCTTCGGTGGTTTGGGCTGGACTTAGAAATATTTTCAAATGTCTCAAACGATTAGCAATGCCCCCGCAATCAGGAATGCCACACCCTCAAAACGGTCTCTCCCCCTCCTGTCTCCCAACTGCCAACTCGTTAACGAGCTCGTTTGATAGACAGCTCGGCCATTCCAATCATTTGACTTGGTTTGAACTTTGATTGGCTGTTGGTTTTTTCGCTCCTGCCTCTTCCCCAGATGATGCATTTTGTTAATTCATGTGTCAAATGTCTTATTTAATTGATTACTGTCGATTACTGTCGGGATATTATGAGAAAATAAAAATTATGCCAAAAATCACCTGGGAGGGACCCCACATTTAACTGCTCATGCAGGAAGAGTGACTTCCAGCAGGTCAGACTGGGGTTTCCACCTGAACAATCCCAACGACTTGAGATGCCCGCGCAGTGTTGATATTCTAATATTAATGCCATCCACATTAAAGGATAAATTGGGTTTTTTTCAACCTGGATCCTATTTTCCCATGGCCGTGTGTCTAACTGCAGTAGGGAGTAACATGCACAACTCCTAGTGTTCAACAGTTTAATGGGTGCAGGTTGCCCTTATTAAAAATTCAAGATTGTTTTCTAATGTTAGTGCTGTTGCCTCCCTCTGCTCGTGTGTCTAACTGACTCGTGGGAACAATAATTTTTGAAATTAGTCCAGTATAGCTGCTATCGGTTAGCGCTTAGCTTAGCGAACCTGTCTAAAGAATCGGGGCAAGTGTATAGTCCTCAAAAAGCTTTTTTTTTTTTGGCGACTGACAGGCTCCGATTGTTGTTATAAGTGTCTGACAGGATCCCGCCAAAGAAACAAAACATTTTTATTTACCTTTTGCTTGATCTGGTCTGTTTTTATTGTGTTAGCATCCACTTGAAGCACAACTAGCCCCAACAAAAGCTGTCCCTATCCAAGATAGGTCTATATGCAACAAGAGGTATCACTCCTCACTAAAGAAAAAGTTATTATTTCTCTGTCGGGATCCTGTCAGACACTTATAACAACAATCGGAGCCTGTCAGTGGCAAAAGAAAACGCTTTTAGAGGACTATACACTTGCCCCAATGCCTCGCGTTTTAGACGGATTCGCTAAGGTAAGCGCTAACCGTTAGCAGCTATGGACTCAGTTAGGTCAGTTAGACACACGGCCATGGGAAAATAGGATCCATCATCCAGGTTGAAGTCAGAACTCTGACTTTAATATCAGAATTCTGACTTTAAAGTCAGAACTCAAATTTTTTTCCACATGTGACCCTAATCCTCTTCCGTAATCTTGTTATTACATGAAAACTTGGCAAAAATAAATTCAAGATGAATGCAACATGCTTCCCTACAGTTCTAAACTTTAGCCCTTTCGATATATTTCAGTGACTTTTTTGTTTCTCAATTTGAGGCACCCTGGAGTGACTGTGAGGCACCAGACATGCTGCACTTACTCATCTTCACTGTCATGCAGTTTCTTAACAGACTGAACTGTATATTATGGGTAGCAAAATCACAAGACTTGCTGGTTTCCACATTCTATACTACTAGTATTGATTTTATATTGGTATAAGCAGAAACACAATAGTCTTATATATTTGAAACCACAAGGCTGTGACATTGACAATTGAACCACATAGGACATTAAAACCTTTTTACAAAAGTTTATGGCAGATTCCATTACATTACAGTTATTTAGCAGATGCTATTATCCAAAGCGACTCACAAGGGTGATAGTTGACACACTATGTGGGGATTGAACCCACAACCCTAAGACTGAGTCTTACACTTTACTGACTGAGCTGTCCATCAGAGTTTAGTAATTATGCAAGTTAACTTTAGCAAAATGTAGAAAGAAATGTTTATAAATGGCATCTGTGGTAGTACATAGAATCTGTAGATTGGCATCTGTAGATTAGTACATTGAGTAAATTAGTAAATCAGAACATCAAGTATTTCAAATATAAAGAGTAGGCTACTGCATTTTTAAGTGTTCCCACATAATACATGTTTCTGACTACTGTTGGCAATATTTTCAAATTTAGTCAGACCCTAGTACTATTGATTCATGAGGCAGACAACTGGTGGTTGACCATGAATACAGACATGGCTGTATGCATGCTTAAAGTAAAATAGGCTATACTAACATTTCCCCATTCACAAATACCCACAGGTGCTTTACAGATGTATAATAGAGACGGTACTCTTGTTGCATAATAGCCTGGTACAGAAACTAAATGACCTCTGGGCCTTGCAAAGGGTGGTAAAACTGCCCAATACATCACTGGATCCTCACTCCCACCCAACAAGCAGTTGGCTCAAAGCATCATCACTGACCAACCACTGACCCCATTCTGTTTGGCACCAAATATCCTTCACCCCGAGTCATAAGAATGCTGAACAGGCCGCTCTCAAACATATTAGCCCTGTGTGGTTTCTTTATTACCCTGGCCCATAACATCTCAATTATCATCAATGAAAATAAAATAAAAATTAGGGATGCACAATATTGAAAATTTGGGCGATACCTGATAACCGGTTATTTCCATGGTCATATTGACACCAATATTGCTATTGATATCTCTCCGATAATGATAATGCATTTTTAAGTAATTATCAACCTGTGATATGATGACCAATATATTGTGCATCCCTAGCACTATTTCACTGAATTCTTTTGAACAGGTTACTACAATGCAGTAGGTCATCCTACAACTACTTTAGTCTTTTACTGATTGGCCCTCCCATTTGCTTTTTCATCAGCTTAATTTTGAGAGTATAATATTCCTCTTGGAGCTTGAGGACTGCTTCTTGTCTTCGGAGGACAGACATTTCCAAATCCATTCGCTCTTGCAAAGTTGTGCGTTGTACTGAGTGTGTAGGAGCAGTAGACAGTTGTACTACAGGGCTAGTATTCACAGCAGAACATGGACTACTGAAGTATATGGCGTGTGAATTAGGGACAGTGGTAAAAGGAGTAAATTTGTGTGCTGCTGGAGAGGTAGATGGATCCACAAAGTGTTCTGAGTCTATAGTTTGGGGAACAATATATTCAGGGAGCGCAAGCTCTGTCAGTGGAGGCTTAACTGTGGATGTTTCACTTGTGTGGCTGTTTTCATCCTCATCAAAGCTGGAATGGGAGAAAAAAACAGTTCTTTCAGAATTTTGTTTGATTTGGAAAGAGATTTTAATTTTGACTCATTTAATAAAGTCATGCCATGTTGCATTAACGCCACAGGTTTGCCAGAAGTGTAAGTGTTTCAACCTAAATATTTCAAGATAAACTGCTTCAGCATAGCTTAATTTCCATCTCCAATTAAAAATGTGATGTGACAGCCATAGAGGGACTGCTACTTAATTGACTATTATGGAATACAGTTTTAAAGATAAAGTCTTCCTGCAACTGCAGCAAGTTAATACAATTTTTTTCTTACCTTTGTTGGGTTTCAACCAACTCTAAAATTGAAGGGTCTTTTGCATCCTGTAGCAGCCTGTTTGAGAGGTTCATCATGGAAATCACTATTTGGGTCACATTACTGAAATGTTCAAGTGACAGGTCCTCATCTGTGAATGAAAGATCATGCAATGATGTACAGCCTTTGATTTCTGAATGAATAAAGACAGAACAATCAATTCAACAGAAGTACAATATGCTGTGGAGTTGGCTACGCCAAGTGTTTAAAGGACGCTATGGATCTGCTTATATCTCTTTCCAAGTTACTGTCCTCCAAATGTAACTTTCCACAGCCACCCCCATGTTTTCATTCCCGCAGAGCAGTGGAGGCTTTTCATGTTTCACAAATTTCAGATTGTAGATTAAATTGTAAACATGAACTTATTTTAACAGTCAAGCTGCACTTCTCTCTTACCTTTACCCAATTGCCTTTTGTGTCTTTTGATTTCTTCCCTTGATTTTGCCAGCAAATTTTCCCATTTTTTGTTACACTCAGAAACTGTGCGCTGAAACTGTGGAAAGGCAGTATTGATGGCTTGGGCTATCTCTTCCCATGCTTGTCTTTTATCCTGAATTGATATTCCATTGCTGCACTTCCCTCTAATTATGTCTTTCCTTTCTTGCATTAACTGAGCTAGAAGAAGACATTCCTGGTCAGTCCAGTTAGGCCTTCGCTTTCTGCTGGACATTCCCTCTAGTAGTGGTAAGGGCATTGTCCTGAGAGAGAAAGAGAGAGAGAGAGAGATGAAGCAAGCATGGCTGAAAGTAAAAGCAGTACACACACATAGGGATCATTACTGAGAACGGCTCGTGGCAAATTAACAAACATGAGTGAATCTAACAATGCCGTTTAACATGATCATCTAGCTGTTAAGTTGAAACCCTTCAGTAGTCTTACTTTGACTTAAGATGCTATGCCTAAGAGCTTTTCGAAATTTTAAGATGTTTCCTAAGTATAAGTGGGCCACGGGCAAGTGGTGCTCTCAGCTATTTCAAAAAATAGTCAAGGCGAAGGTTAACTTGATACGAGGTCGACCGATTGCAAAATATGAATACTATCGGGTATAATAAATGGTGAAAAACCTTAAGGTAAAATGTAAGGCTTTCTCCGCCGTCTCGGGGAAAATCCACTTTGTCGCAGGATAGTGACGTGTACACTGAGTGGTGACGTGTCGCTTTGTTTACAGTGGCGCGTGAGAGCTGCTGTAGCGCTTGAGCTGCACAGACATGGCCGATGATATAACTTCGCTGTTCAAAGCCAGCGTCAAAACGGTAAAAACCCGAAACAAGGCTATAGGGGTGGGCTTCGATTCGACCAAAGACGACATTCTCAAGAGGAACAACAGACCCAAGAATGGATTCTCTCCCAAGGCGAAAGAGGTGGTAAGTATGTCAGCGCTAGCTCACGTTAGCTAGGCTAGTCACTGCCGACACAAACTTAAGCAGTTAGCAGAACTGTTTTCGGGAAATGTTTAGTTAATGTGGTGGTTTAGGACGCACATGGCGAACAAGTCGTTTGCTTAGTGTATGTAAGGTTGCCGTATATAAACAAAGCGACAAGACAAGCGTGTTGGATGGATCTCATTCGTGGTTAGCAAAGGTCCTGCGAGTGATAATGCTGCACACAGGATGGGACTGTCGACCACCTGGGCCAGTGTATCAGACAGTACTGTCCTGCTGCTGCTGAGATAATGTGTTGTCATTGACATGTGTGATGGGGGTCAGACCTTCTGTCCCTTGAACAGGTCTGCCTTCATACAAATCATGAATAACGACCGCTGCTCGTAATAGCACTCTGCTAGCTAAGTATGCTAACAATGGTTAATAATTATGGCTGAGTGCACCTTTTTCCAGTTAGGACTTTATTACATTTTAATGGAACGTGCCAGTCTGGTTTGTTTGACATAGTAATATCAGTAATATCAAGCTGACCAGGCAAATCTCTTGGTTTCAAAGGGATAAGCCATCTAAATCACTGGCCCTTTCTTTTTGCCACCTGTTCAAGTGTATATGTGTAGTCTAGTTATGTTCAGTCCTATGTGATGAGCAGCGGCCTGGGACTCCTCTTACGGTTCAACTTTTATGCTGCAATGTTGACTGTCAGCTTTCATTTGCTGTCAAGCTGCTGCCTGTCACCTACATGGAGTATGACGTTGCTCCATTCACACAATGACTGGTAATTCTGCTATCATGAGTCTGTGTACTTAATACTATTTGAGCTTGTGTTTTTTATGGTAGCAAGGTTGACGAGCAGGTTGGTGCCTTGCATGGTTGCCACCGCCGTCGGTTTGTGAATGTGAGAGTGAATGGGTAAAGTGTGAAGTGTATGAATTGTAAAAGCGCTTTGAGTGGTCTCTAGAAGACTAGAAAAGCGCTCTAGAAGACTAGAAAAGCGCTATATAAATACAGTCCATTTACCATTTTTACCATGTGTAATGCACGTCGGGTTCAAAAAAAATAAATTATTTATTGTCTTATGCACTTATGATGATTTGTTACACCTCAGGCAAAACAAATCTGTGTTGCTCAATTTTGTTACATGGGACTTGATAGAATTAGTCGATGAATTTTAAGTTTACATTGCACTAATTATCCTCACTTGTGTGTGCATATGCAGAAAATTCTCTACATATATTACAAAATACCTTCACCGCATCATGCACTACCCGTGTGGACAGTGAAGTTGAAAATTTCTCCTTTTTTTTCTTAATCTCTGTCCCTCTCCCTGAGCTATTCTCAGCCTCTATAGAATCTTTCTCTGTGGTACAGAGTTGTTTTCTCTGGCACCTGCATTTCTGGCCTTAAATCCACTAGCTAGCTGTCATTTTTGTTCATACACATGCACACAGAACAGCATTGTGTATGTATAGTGTTCTGACTGACTGACGGAGCAGTTATTCATATTGTGCATGAGAAACGCTGCTTGTTTGTATGGAGCCACTGTGAATGCGCCCAGAATGAGGCAGCATTAGTGTTGCTACATCATTCAAATCATGTTTTTGGCATTAGGCATGCTTGAATGTAAAAAGGAAAGTGTTTCCTGACAAAATAGTCATTCTGTCATGTCATTTCACAACTGATAAAATATTTATTTTTTGAGTAGACTACTAAAATGTTGGGTGGGCAAGTGGTGATGTCAAGCCCTGGTCTGATGTTCTGCCAAGCCCTAGTAACATTAACTGTTGTGTCATGGTGGGACACTCCTACTTGTCCTTTTTGTTCTGAGAAATGTATATCCTAAGCTAATGTCCAAGAGCACCAGGCACTAATCAGCACTACTGGTGGCACTGGCACGATCAAGTCTTTGTTAGTAGTGGATCTTCATGGCCCACAAAGTAGACCATCAGCTTCATATGAGTTGGAGAGCAGCCCAGAGCAACACCAAAATCAACTGGACTCTTCATTATTGCCCAGTACAAATATGTCTGCAGATTTCACATGGCCATGACTAAATTGCAACCTGGCATGCTCATAGTGTCAGAGTCATCCAGACATTTCATCATGCAGAAATTTACCATCCTTTCGGATGACCGCATAGAAGGGGTTTTTCAGAAGAAGAGGGCCAAGCACAAGGGCTTGGTCAGTGACTGCTATTAACAAGGCTGAAAAGCTACATATATGACCTTAGAAAGGGGTAGGAGAGGCTTTTCTGGCTAGTCCCTCTATAGAGCCTACCATGCATTAGGCATTACTGGGGCAAACAGAAGAACAGATATCTAACAACACAGAAGCTGCTGAAAAAGCCTTGAGATGGCTATGGATAAAGACCAGATCCACGCGGAGGGTACTGATGCCATTATGAAAGAGGGTGGGAGAGGTGTCTATTGTTTAAAGAGCCCAAAGACCCTAAGTTGCATCTATCACAATTTAAACATAGTGTATTGGAATTAAATCAAATGGTAAGATAAATCTTTCAGATAAACATAAGTAAATATGGGTGATAAGTGATTGTATCGTAATATTACAGCAACTGACATTCAGTCAAAATCTTCCTAAAAAGGAAAGTGAAAATTACCACAGAAGAATATATTTCTGAAATGACAGCACTTAAAAAAAAGACGCCATTGTCCCTTGGAACACTGTGCAAAGAACACGTATACACACATTTTAAAGATAATTCTCCTTAATCATCTCACTTCTATTAGGGTGGAAAGAAATGACAAGTTTTCTTGAATACGCTTGAACTAGTTTAGCACAAGGTTTCTGTCTTAGCCAAATGTTCAGCATCAGGGTTTATCAAGTATGTTGGGTCCAAATGTTGACCTTCCCTAAACTTAGATATCGGTGAAAAACTCATGTCGTAGTTACTCACATCCTTCTCATGGCACGCTGACCTTGAAAATTTGGCAGGCAAGGCAACGTTGGTGTTTAATTCGTTCGAGAAATTTGCAGGAAAATATTCATCAATGTCATTCTTCATTTAAAAGTAGGGACACATTTTCACAGATTGGCAATAGTAGAGAGGCCATTGGCAAATAAAAGGCTCAGCTTAATGGCATACAGTGTTACTGCTGTGCAGCCAGAGGTCATTGGCCTGACATGAATATCATGAACACAAACCCCTTCAAAGGCACCTTGAAGAACCATTCTGAGTTTCCCTGGGGGAGTCAGGACTTTTAAGCTGTACCTGATGTCTCCACCCTTGGTCTGGGGCATACATAAGCCCAGCCACAGCAGCTCTGCACAACCAGGCTTTTGTTATGTCCTGTGCACCCCTGTTGCATTGATATTAGAAATGGTGGTTTAATAAAAGCAGGGGTGCTGATTCAAAGAAACTCAAACCTATCCTGTGGTGCCTGCCCTCTACTCTCCTCCCCCCTACTGCTGTCTCCCATGCGCTGCAGCTATCATCTCCAACCATCTCAGTGAACCAGCGTTTGGAGAAATTGAAATTGTGAGTTTGGAATGTCCTGACTGCTTACAGTTATGTTGTGGTTTTCACCCACCTCTCTCCCCCTCAACTATCCATTCTTCTCTCTGTACAACTTGAGATAGGCAGCATTTTTTGTGCAAGCCCTCTCTTCGCATGTATGATTCCATAAACATGCTGCAATAACATTTTCTTTCGGCTCTCGAACAATTTCTTGGGGAAAGCCGATCCTCCCAAGAGTCAGTGATTAAAGGTGGAAGATCAAAACAGAGAAAATATTAAATTAGGTCCCCAGTAACAATGTTGACGGCCGGTGCCTAATGCACAACAGATGTGGGTGCCCTTCAAGACATGCATAACTCTCTCCAAGTTCCCACTGAAGCTCCACAAAAATAGAAAAAAAACATCAAAGTATACAAATATAAAGTGGTCATATGAGGCTTTTTCCAGTCAAAATGTAGCCCAGTGAGCAAGGAAATGTAACATCTTTAGAAGTTATGCAAAAAAGGCTTGATTGACTAATAAGAGGGCCAGTGTTTGCAGGGTGGGGTTTGGTCAGGGGAATCTTTTACCTCATAGGGGTCGGTTTGGGGCACTGTGATCTCCATTTCACCGCTCACCTCCTCTCTTTCCACAGCATGCTGCCCTTCTCGTGTTTAAATGGAGGAGGTCGCCCCAAAATTGTTAAATTGTGTGTAGAAAATAGCGCTTGGCTCCCCACTGTGCCTTCAGCAGTGGTATTCCTAAATTGGCTCCTTCTCACAGTGTTTTCTTTGAAACCCTGAAAAGTGTGGCCATCAGCCAGCACTTAAAAGTATGTGCTGTTAGGGGGGTTCTTCCATGCAAGTTTCAAATGGAAATGATAAGCTCATACATGAGTTTGAATTTCAAGACTCGTTAATTTGAAATTTCTTCGCAGTGATGGTTAACATTGGAAGGATTGCAAGAATTATTCTAAACCACATAGGCCCAAATAATGTTGAAGATTATGAAGGTGGAAATGAAATCTGTTCCTATGGAGTTACATTGAAGTAATTTGGGATAAATAATAGACATCGAGTTGGAAACCGAACTGTAAATTGACCGCTAAGGTTTGTAAGTTAATTTTTTTCCCATGTCCCTGTAGGTATTGGTATTGAGGTGAAACTGGGAAGCACTTGTGGATTTTTTAGCACTCTTACTTAACAAGTCATGTTGGGCAGATGGCATACAGGCGCCACAGCTGCAATCAGATGGTAACAGCAGTGACACTTATGAGGGGTCATTAAGTCAACCATTTTATGGTAACAGTGGAAACCTGTCCTTATGTCTGAACATGTCTTGCCAGGCCCGTCCTTGATTTCTTAAGTTATTGTCAATAAAGTAGTCTTGCAGACGTTTATATGGATAGAAGAAGCTATTAGCCTACTTGAAGAAACATCCCAAACTACACTAACAACTTGAGTTCATAAAGGAGATAATAGGAGAAATCCTGACCTTGTGTTACTGTACTATATAACTCTTATGAGACCCTCAGCTGCATAGCTTTGGATCTTGATTCTAGTTAAAGCATCTTTGTGAGAACTGTATGTAAATGTGTGTATTGTAATCATATGTAAGAAAGTAGAATACCTGTGGCATCACATAGACACTCAAATAACTTTCATCTAACCACTCTTCAAGTTACAAAAAACAACTGCATATATAAGTCAGCTTCACTAGCACAAATACAACCATCCAGGCCGAGCCTATACCGAGGCTGTACCTTTGCCATCGGCTAGTGATTTCCAGGGATTACCCTGAGCTGAATGTGCTGCTAAATGGTCTCTTTACCACTTGGCCTAATCTCTGCACTGTTTTCCCATGAAGGCCAGGCAAATTGAATTTGGAGGTATCCACTATCAGGACCAAGCACAATCTTGATTTTTTTTTTTTCCTCCACGCAACAAAATATGTTTTTGCACGTTTCATAAAAAGGAAAATAAGAGCTATAAGTGGTGAAACACAGATCTGCAGATGGATGTCAAACTTTGAATCGGGAGATGGACACCAGATACTCTGCAGACTAAACAGTTTAACTGGAACAAAACTAGCGCTTAGCTCCATAGACACAAAGACTAGGCTTCATTTAAAGCCAATGTGAGGATTTACTACTGCAGTAGCTGCAGACATTCGTTGTTTTGAAGAATTTTGTCAGACTTTGTGCTTAGACAAATATAAATTAATGCAGATTAATTTAGAGGCCTAGGTTAAATTTGCAATTGCTGAAATAGTGCCAATGTAATTTAGGCTGCATACTGAACAAAATGAGCTTTCTCTTTGACAAGCACTCAAAGATACAGGGACTCAGAATCACATTTGGAAACTACAACGGATACGTACTTCAAATCTGTCGGTGACCGATCTAAAAGAATAGATGTTAGCGGATTAAGGCATGTGCTATAAAGTCTTGTTATTTTACTTTGTTATTGAATGCCTCAAGTGAAACTAAAGCAGAGTGTTCAAATAACCACAACACTAAAGTTGTTCAAATAACCAACAATCAACATAATGATTTAACGTCTTAGCTGTGTTTATGATTCTACATCTAGATTAAAGTCATTGTTTGAGGAAAGGTCAAAAGAAAAAGTTGGCTTTCAAAGCTAAATGACATTAGTCTGATTGCCAAAGAGGTACAGACTCCCCAAGCCCTTGTTTCCCATGTGTTCAGAGAGTCTTGAGCGTTACAATATTGTTCGCATCCGAGAGTCTAAAGAGAGTTTTTCCTAACTGAAGTCTGTACACATTACTTATAGTTGCTTTCTTCTTGTCTAAATTGATGTGGCTTTGTTCAAATCAGAGTGAAACAGAAATCAATAATTGTATTTCAAATTGGTGGTGCTAAGAATTTATATATTTGCAAGAGCTTTTGGTTTTGGTCTTTTCAGAAATTCGTTAGCCTACGCCTCTACGTTTTAAGACAAAAAAACTGACATTTAGAATGAAGAGTGAATGAGTTAATCCCCCTACTCAAGGTCCTCTTTGGTCCCCAAACCAAACAAATTTACAAAAAGTATCCTACCATTTACAATTAGAGAAATAGATAAGGAGACCGTGGTCCATCATGGTTACTTGCTTAAACAAAAATTAACAAATAATAACAAGGCTACATTATGCGATCCTCATATCTATTCTTTGTATTTCAATCCAAATAAATTCTTGAGTAAAAATCAAATCATAATACAACTTTAATATATATCAAAATAGATCAAAGACATACATAAATATTCTTAGAAGCTTTGTTTGATGGTGCCATGTGTTTGTTTATTGCTCTGACTAGAGCATCCTAACTCTAAATGCACATAAAAAGACAAAACTGAAACCAATAGAGAGACAGACATAAACATGATAATACAATCAACATGTGGTGCAGTCTTCTCCTCTAAAGCATCCTTTCTGTAGCAGGCCCACATATCTAAAAACACAATGGCATGGCTTCAGTATGGATAGCCCTTGGTCAGGGCGCACAGTGACTTAAACCATTGCAGGGCAGTCATTATTAAATTCTGTCAGTTACCTGGATTTAACAAAACAACTGGATTTAAGAAATCTGCTAGCTAAGCCTTTTCTCTTTTCTTCCTCATAATAATCCCCCCTGATGGTTTGTTTGGGCTTAGCCGGGGCTGGAGGGAAGCAGGGGGAAGGAGAAAGTGAGGAGGTAAAGTGGGGGTCCTTGATGATGACGAGATTAGATGTAGCCCGGCAGACTGTCTCCTTCTGCCTTCACTGCAAACTCTCCCTCAC
>CABFOS010038945.1:0-10827 GCA_900660315.1 Diretmoides pauciradiatus
ACACAGTCACACACACACACACGATCCTTTGAAAAGTGAAAGCCAACGCCCCACTGTCAGTTGTTGGTTCTTCCCTCCTTGCAGACAGCGCATTTGACTGAGAAGCGTCTTGTTGAAGTTGAGGCTCTTTCAGCTGGAAGCTTCTTCACTGGGAAGAAGAAACAACAAGCCAGCAAGTCGGAGCTAAAGGGACTGTACTTTGCCACCTATCCGACTATTAGCGCTCTTATCAAGATTGTTTAGTCAAATAGTGCGCGTCGGCTCATAAAGCTTAACTATACTTGGAGTAATAAGCCAGTTGTTGTTGCAGAATGGCTGATTCAAACACGGGCAATCCGGCTGCCAGCTGCCTGGAGAAGATGAAAAGTTACGTGAAGACCCAAAAAGGTTTTATCCTCGCTGCAGAAATAGTAAGTACCGTACATTGAGACATGCGGTGTAACTTTATGCTCTGCAGCTGCTGGGGGATTCTACTGTATGATAGAAACAGCTACAGTGACCCAGGCTGGCTGTAGTGTGTTGTCTACTTCAGTCTTCTCTCACTGATCAATATTGCATAGATGAAGTGGGTTAATGAAACCTACATTGTTGTTATGGATTTTCTTTTCAGTATCAGGGGAGTGCATCTGAGAGGGGAGAGGAAGCTATAGGCTTCCTGTGTAAGCCTGTATTCTATTGTAGCCTGATTTCTTGTAATTTATTAAACAGACATGGTCTACTCTACTTGATCTATCCTGGGAAATATATAGTATATATTGATTGCACCCTTTATTTAATTCTCGATAGAGCATTGAGGTTTGCCCTCATTTGCAATGTTGACGAGATCACAAGCATGGTCAAAATAGACCATAGAACAATTACAATTAAAAAAATAAGCATTATAGCATAATAGTTACAATTCACTGGCAAAAGAACAACCATAAGAGAGCATAAAACCATGGGCATGGAATGAGAGGCATGTGGCCTTAAGGTTAGGGGGGTTAAGAGCTTCCACCTGTCACATGTGCTTGACCGTTTTCTCATTTTGCACCCAAGAGTCAAATACTGAGCGTCAAAAATGGCAGATGAAAGGTCACACTGGGTAACTAGGTGCCCCGACTGTGTGTCTCGTCTCCCTTTGGACTGCAGGCTGCATAATATCTGTAAGTACAGGACTAGTAGGAGTACAGTACAGTAGCAGCAATTGCGGGAAAGAAAAACTGCAATGTACATCACATTCCTAATAATACACAGGCTCATGAAGTGACATTTCTTTTCCACATAAGGTTTTGCACATCTGGCTCCAGTTAACGAGAATATAAAAAAGCTTTTCATTCTAGAAGTAGAAATATCCCAGCAGCATCAGTCACTTCAGTCCCAATTATCACTCTGCGGTAAGTATGTGTCAAGTGTCTGGTCTAAGACTTCCTGCTAAGCTGTATCCGCTTTTTAGAGGACGCTTTCATTTGTCTTTCCTTGGCCACGAGTTACACCCGGCTGACTTTGTTTGCATTTCACAGTGTTCTCGTAACACAGCTGCCATTTTGACCTTTAGTCCCTATCTTCAGTTCTGAGGTAAAGGTTTGACTTTGAATTATCTCATCATGCTACTGTAGTCAGTAGCACAGTATTACCACACAAACTCCCAGCAGCACGTTACAGCTGCATACCAAGTAGCAGTACCAGTAAGGGTTATTACTCTTACTGGGGGGGAGCACCATGTGTAGACCACCGTGGAATATGTTCTGTTCTTCAGCTCACTCATTTACAGCAGGATCTCAGATCTTGGTGGTCAGCGGTCCGCCCACGTTAACAGGGTTGTTGTTTTTTTCAGAGGTAATGGAAATTCCAGGCTATGTGTGAGGTTCTGCCCCTGGAACAAAGAATGCATGAATCGCCCACACATCTATAGCGTGGCATTCAAAGATGGTTTCACACTTCTCTGGATACAGTAGCTAGTTTGTCGTTCCTTCCTTTCGCTCACACCATTATTGGAGCCCGATAAAAGCTGTGGGAGTCATCTCTGATGGTGGATGTCTGACATAGTTTACTAAGTGCAGGGGGAGGATTGTGTGAGCTAAACAGGAAGACGAGTCGCATCACTCCCCCTTATGGCTCATCTAACGGGAAACGAGATACTTAACTCCCAGAATCTGCCAGCTGACATATCAAGAGTGTGTTCAGATTCAGAACAAGTGTCTTATTTGCTTTAGGTGTATTAAATGGAAACCTGCTGTATGTACAAGCAGCAAGTTTTCACAGCAAGGTCGGCATGCTGTCAAACTCAATTAGTTTGGGTATGTCTTTTTCTTTGTGATGCTCCATCTATAACAACCTGACAGAGGCAAGACCGGTCTTGAACATGTTGGAAGCTGCACAACGACGCGAGACATCATGTTGATGTTGCAGTCACACACCCAGTTAATGCAAACCTCCCTTTCCAATATGGTAATGTTAGGTAGGCCAGTCGTGATGATAAACCAGTATGAGTCATACACTGAGTCATACAGCCTTCTGTTCCTATGTGGCCACATGGATTTATGGCTGGAAACCATTTTTTGGAATGTATTTTTGTAATTTCCATCAGACTAGTGATGGAAAGCTGTGCAACAAATGTCAGGAAATGAACGTGAATTTCTCAGTGTTCTTGGTATATGGTACATGCGTTAATATGAGTCACAGCAAGCCCAGAAACCACCCCAAAATGTAAATACCTTCCCTAGCAACCATTGTTGTTTGGTGTTTCTCTGTACCACGGACTGTCTCTTGGCTCTCGTGTTGCTACTGACTATAATTAGCCAACCATTCACAATTTCCCCACAGTTTAAAAGAGCAGATCATTATACCGATGTGAATAGATCCTAACTGGGTGCTTAAAGTCCCGTGCAAACAGATCTGCTGCTGTATCGTAACATAAAGGTGTCGACAGTTCAGAGCCTTTCTTGTTGTGAAGGACTCTTGTGCAGTGGGTGTTTCTCTGTGTGACGGCCTCTTCAGTAGCCGCTGGCCTCAGAGCAGCCGGCCCAGGCCAGAATAGACCCTCTTTGTGTAGGACCTTGGCCTCGACCACCCCGCTACTCCACAGAGGCAGCCTGTGCCAGTCTCGAGAACACATAAACTACTGATGCATCTGTGTGTATGCGCATGTGTGTGACATAGTTGGAGGTGTGGGGAGGGGAAGGAGTAGTGACAGATGTAGGGCTGGTGTAGAGCCTGTTGCATCATGTGTGCCTCATATAGACCACAGTGAATCAACATTTCCTACTATTGGACTGAGTTGTTTGTATCTGGGAACAGAAATTCACAATGTGCGAGACCTTTCTTCTATAGATGCTCATCAGAATCAAATTTATTTAACAAATTTTGACGCTTAAGGAATGTGACAAATTTGGTCGTAAATACATTATTGCATCCTTCGCAAAAAATTCAGAACCAAACAAGTTGAGCAACTAAATGGCAAAATATGCCACATGTATGTCACTGTGTATGTTCCATAACAGGCCTGGTGGCTCAGTTGGCTGAGGTGCATACCATGTAACTGCAATGTGCTGCGTTTGGATCTGGTTACATGTCACCCCCCTCCTGTCTCCCAATCTGTCTGCCTCTCTCCACTTGTCCAATAAAGGCAAAAATGCCCAAAATAAGACTCAATTTAATAATATGTAACAACTACATGCAGAGTTTATAGATGAGTGATAGTCATGACAAAATCAGACTATTGCTGGCGCAGTAAGACATTTTAGAAGACAGTAGAAATTGTTCTAAAAGGTTTAGTTAATGGCCATGAATCCAATGGCCTTCCTAGTAACCATTTTATCAGCATCCTCCTCAGGAACGCCTTGTGACATAACACTGTTTAAAGTGTCCATTCTTTCACAATTGTCATATGCTTGTGTTCTTTGAATGCATCTACCCACACAGTCCAACAGCAACAACAATGGAAGTATTGAAACAAAGCTGATATGGGTCTTGAGCTGTGTGGGCTGTCCACGTTTATGATTTCTCCACACTGCCAGCGTTTCAGTGGAATGGACTGAGAAAAATGCCAGCTTACTTTTTCCCTCTTATGGAAAAAATGTGTTCTTGATGGAGAAAAAACGCTCGTAACTCCAAGATGACAGCAGCATGTGATGGATAGACTGACTGCCTGCTTTATTGGAGCGCATTATAAGCCGCCCCTTTTGTCCATTTTTAAAAGCGTTTTTATTCTTGTGTAGAAGATATTTCCCCTGACATAAACGCCTAAGCTTGATGTGGATGTTGAGTTGTCCACCGGCTGGAGTAAATGACACACTGTTCTGTCCGAGTGATGTGCTGTCTAGCTTTCTGTTTCGACTCGGCTGTAGAGTGGAGAAGCAACACGTTTTCTGCTGACAGACCCTGGTTAGCATACGACTGCTCCCCTGGTGAACTGCAGCTGATCTACATGCCGATTTAGTCAAGGCCTTCAGCCTGACCTGCTGAGTCTAACGGAGGGGAGGAATTTAGACACTGTTTGTTAGATTGCTGTAAGCTATAGTTAGATCCCCCCCTCCAAAGGATTCTGGGATATCCTCTCCATTCTAGGGCTTCTTTTCCCTCAAGGCCTACTAATGACGTATTTTTTGTTTTTGTTTCCAACACTGCTCCCATGTTCCTCCCTCCCTCCCTCTCCTCAACTATCCTTAGTTAATCAGTTTCATCATCCTCATCTGCTATGCGGCGTCCTCGTATGGCGGCTACACTGCTGTGGCGATCTGTGAGATGGTCTTCGCCATCATCTTCTTCGTCATCTTCATGATGGAGATTGACAAGCAGGTCCTAGTGGTCAACTGGGTCTGGAGTGTGAGTATTGTACATTAGTTGAGACACACACAGATGAGTTACGCAACGCTTCGTGACTACTTAAATATGCTTTCACTTCTCTCTTCTGTGCAGGATTTCTTCCGTGCTTGTGTCGGCGCCGCCCTGTACATCATCACCTCTCTGATCTGTGTGATTCGAGGATCTGGGGACGGCGCTCTGATCGCAGGCGGGGTCAGTTAAACCGCCGTAGCTCGGCTTGAGTTCTCGATTGCGAAAATCTACTTAAAACTGCTGATTTGTACTTTGTATTGCTTGCGTTGGCAGCAATCGGCCACTTACTATGAATGTATCCTGTGTGAAAATTGAATTCCGAGACGTTTTTACAACCACAAGTCATGCTCAAGATTAGACACACCCACACCCCAGCAGAGATGAGGACAAAAGGCGCGAATCTAATATTAACACTGTCATCTCACTCCATATCTGCTTCCTTCCTCTTTTGCTGTGTAATCTGTGTATGATCAGTGTAAGAGGAGTATATTACACCCTGGTATCATTATTTCACAAGTATTTGTATTAGAAATGTTTGCATTAAATGTTCCCCCTTTCCACCAGGTATTTGGTTTGATCGCTGGGATCCTGTTTGCCTATGACTCCTATATCACCTTTCAGCAGATCAAGAGCAACAGGCAGCACACAGCAGCTTCCACTGGTGAGAACAAAAATACGGTTCTTCACAAAAACACATATCAACATCCTGCTTTATATAGTCTGTGTATAATGTGTAACATTTTTTTTTCAATGTCTGTCTGGTTTGCAGATGACAGAGTTTAAACACTTCCACGATACTTGTGCCCTGTCAAGTACACACCAGAAGAACAAAAAAAGGAAGGAGGTTAACAGAGAGAGAGAGAGAAGAGCGGAGCAGAAAGGAAGTTGGACACTAAAATGAACAGGTCACAAATTAACCGAACAGAGGAAAGCTTTCACTTAGGGCCGTGCCTGAGAGGAAGGGGGCCATAGCCAACAACACAGCGAGATGTGAATGATAAAGGAAGTGGTAGGTCTGTGCCTGTATGTGGGACAGAATCGTGTCTACTGTATGAGGAATTCCCCTCAGAAAAAAAACTGTACTCAAACCTCAATGTACCACTGATTGCTCAACGTTTGGTCCGATGAAAAGGGAAAGGTGTAAATAATAGACAATGTAAAGCTTTTGTCAATATCGTGAAGCAGTTTGTCATGTTACTTGGTGTAGTATTGTAGTTTCTGCTGTTCTAATGGGCTGTTGGAGAAAGTGATGTCTGTGTCACACTCAGCATGTCCACTGTTAGAGGCGTGTTGCCTGTATTTGGATTTTGGTAATAATTTACACATGGATGGGAATTTTTATTTTGTATATGTTCAGTAAGGATTGAAAGTTTCTCAACCAGTCAGCCATTTCCTTTCCTCTGCCATTCAAACATTGCTCTTTCCAACACTCCCAGCGTGATAAACTGTAGGGCAATATGTTTAGAATTAACCGTCACTCAGCTAAAGTTGTTCTTATGCAGAGATACTTGTATGTCTTTTACACCCGGGAACTTAAAGGTTTGTGACCTAACATCGTCGATCATCATTACTTCTCCTCTTCTTGTACTCATCAGAGCTTAGTCTGCACTCTTAGGAACTCCAGACATCCAATAACCACCAAAGACCTGCTCACTCCTCTGTCTGGGAAATAATCTGAATCACATTGTCATCCTCCTGTTTGGCCTATCCTGATTCTTACTCAGGTCATGCGTGTTTTTTAAATTTGTGTTTGTAACAAATATTCAAGGTGCAGATTATTCTATTGATATTTTATACAGTGCAAAAGAAAAGTTTCTTTCTTATTGACTTTTGGTTAGTGCCTCTTTGGTTGTATGATCTTTTTGACGAAGATAAGGAGACAAAATGTTTTAGAAATTTACATGGCTTGCATTTTAGGATGTGCACATCACCAATTTAATATTTTCTGTAAATGTTCCTACATCCTAAATAGTATTTCTTTGTCCAAGTAAAACGTGGCATCAATGTTGTTATTAACATGCTTTGCAAGAGTTTGCAATTTGTAATTTCTAAGCAACGATGCTTTGGAAAATAAAAGCCATTATTATTACAAATAAAGAGGTGAAAGTTTTCATTGTACATCCATCTTACTACAATATTTCTCTGTTCAAGAAGAATTTGTTTTGATAGCATGGTAAATTAATTGTCTTCGTAATTCTAGTCACTTAAAGACGATATATTGGGGTTGAAAAGATGTTTTAAATGTTAGCAGCCTGTCTTCTATCGGATTGCCACTAGATGGAAGCAGATTGCTTTTCAATATCACTGATCTTGTCCAGAAGAACTTAACAGGCCAGGAGCCTCTTACCATTTATCACCCATGAAGAACTAAACGACGCAATGATAAACTAGTCTGATCTCAACATGGCAGTGTGGTGATCATTATAATAAAAATCACCAGGCCGGTGGTCTCATTATTATGGCTTTGTATTATTTATATAGTACTGACATGCTGCAGCATACATCTGTGATTTCTGATCTCATTTGGCATTTTTTATAATCCATTATGCCTTACACCCCCCTCTCTCCAGATTTAGAGATTGCTGTGCATTTATAAAAATCAATAGCTGCTTCGTTATTTGCAACGGTGGAACTGCATTTCACTTTTAATAACCATTACATTACCCATGTCATTTGAAAGACCTACAGTGGAACGATAATCCTTTGTTTTGGGGTCATACCGACTGATTTGAAGTTAATCCCTGGTGTTGCTGCGCTTGTGCCGTGCTGTTGCAGACTGGATGTGAACATGAGACAGTTCCTGCACAAATACAGTAACTCAAATAAAATACAGGCTATGTTGCATGTTTAGAAAGCTCCATATGCATAGCCCCCAAGATAAAATAGTAATAAAAGCATCCCAGGAGTCCAGGAGTTTGAGCTACAGTCGCTGACTCCTCCCATTGGCTAAATGTTTCCCGATGTAACATTTTGCAGCAGAACAGATGGACAATTCAGAGCTCCACAGACGCACATGGTGTGAGTCAACGCCTCTTAGAGGAGAGTTTTTAATTTAAAAAAAGTTCCCAGACTGAGGAACGAAGAAGAATTGTGAGGAGTGGTACAGATGAGTACAGTAGTAGGCTTCACTGTAGCCTAGGTGAAGCTTGGTGATAGGCCCAACTTTGGGACAGTCGGCTGTGCGTAAAGAAGGACTATGGAAAGGTAAAGTTGGACCTGTGTCAAGTGAGCAAGGATAATACCGGAAGTTAGGAGGTTTAGTCTTCAGAATTAAAGTTTGTCAAAAATGTGTCACTTTTGAAAAAAACTAACTTGAAATGACTAAAAGCATACTATTATTATTATGTTCATCGAAGGCATATTCATCCATGTATCTATTCACATTTCTACTTTGATGTTTTGAATATTACCTTGAATATTAGGGCTTTTATTCTGAAAGTTGTTACCGGAAGTGTTAATTTTACATTCCGGCTAGCTTGACACTGATCAAAGTAGCCAAGGCGGAATCAAGCGTCTGGGACAAGCGAGACGAACATCATGTAGTTTATCGCAGGCTGTGTTCATTTAAAGACTCCTGGACCAAACATAGGCTGTGTTTCCCTCCTCTTTACCGCCTGGAAACAGTCATCTGTGTGCTGAAAGTCCAACCCACATCATGTTTCTCCGCGGATCTAAAAAGCGACGGTCGAACCGCTCGGTAAGTATTCATTTTGTGCCATACATTTCTAAATGATTTGTTACTACTTTAACGGATTGTATCAGATGGGCAGAGACTATATATCATTTTGGAACTACTTCCATCCTTTGAAGCATCTGTGTGCTTCATTGTTAAATAAGACTTTAGATGAACTAGTTGGTTATTCAAGTGGAACACACAACCTAAGTGGGGCCACCATGTCCCACCTTTACCTGGCTTTTGAGACAGTGAATAGAGAGTGGAGTTACTTCATTTTACACTGTTTTACCAATGCTGTTATTTAGCTTTACTATCCCGTGTACCAAAAAGTCCTATATTCTTTGTTTCCTGAGTCACTAAGGACGCCCCAGGTTAGGAGGGGGAAAACTACGTCATAGGAATTTACCTGAACAGGTTAAGAATAAGTGGTGGCTGCAATTTCAACATGGTTTAATAATAATAATAATGATAATGAATATCGTCTTAGCTTGTGCTACCAGTGGAAGTTTGACAAACTGTATATGTATAAACCATCCCCACCAAATGTATAACATCTGGCTCTTTGGCAAACTTGGATTCAAAGCAGTAACAGCAGTGAATCCTGCTGTAATTACACTAGTTTATTACTAAAGTAGACCTACACACTCAATAGGACACAATAGACAAAAATCCTATGTTAGTAAGTTTGCATGTGAGGTAATATAGTGTTTATAACAAACTTATGCAGTGCCTAACAGCTGTTAAATTGATGTAACAGTAATTAAAAGCTGAGCATCACTATGCCCAGTGAAGCATTGCTAAGCTCAAGTATGCAAGAGTTTATTTAACAAGACTAGGGCAGAGGGTGGTAACTCTCCCCATGAAGAGCATCTTTGTTTGCAAGGCGTCCTTACATCAGCTTGAAAAAGTGGAGTTTGACTCACATTCTGAGATCAGTTTGACTCCTTTATGGTGTTGTGCAGCGATCCCCCAGACGTTTTAATAGTACAAAGTCTATCCCAAACTATTTTAATATACACCCATAGTTTCTGTGGTGTTTATTACAACCAATGTTAGTTGATGTTCCTTAAAATCATTTGTATTCAGACGTGTGGCACTTTTGAGTTGATAAGAGTATTATCATCCTTTTCCCTACTATTCTATTTTATTACTCTTTAACCTCACAAGTAAATCAACAAGTTTGTCTTTACATATTGCCTTGGTTCTTCTAACATTTTAAAGCCAGTGCTGACAAGTATATATCCACCAACATGCAGACTGCACTGTAAATTAAATTCTAGAGTTGTGAAACTACCAGCATTTGTGTCCACAATCTTCATAAATTGTTGTTTAGAATACAATAGATCCTACATATAGGACGAGGCAGCCAAACCTAGGACAGGTTTGGACACAACATGAAGCTCATCATATTCCTTGCACAAAAGGATGCATGTGTCAAGTCAGCAGAAGTGTTAAAGAATGCCTGTAACACCACCTGTATATAAAATTCCTGTACTAGACATTAGCCTAATCAGATTGAAATTATTCCTCATAAGACTTTCTTATCAGATGTACAAGTGTCAGGATGGCCAATATTCAGGAAGATGCAAGACACTGGAATTATTTAGTTCCCAAAGCTTGATTATAGAAGCACAGTGGTTCATATTGGCATGTTTTAACTGTAATATTCCCACGCCTAAAGGGACGAACATGAACACGAACAAGAACTAATCTGATATCAGTAGAATATTCCCAGATAAGAAAACTGAGATATAGACAGATTAAAGAAACAGTGCTCCTGTCACATCCTATGCTGGTGTCAATTTTAGTCACATAAGCTCACAATACACCAATTATGTTATGTATATATTGTGTTAAATATATTATAGTTATGGTAAACACTTTTAGTGCAACTTAGACACATCATCAGTGATGTATCCTGGGGTCACTGGGTGTTTCGGGTCTCGCAACATCATACACCCTCGCCCAGGCGACCCAGCCGGGGTGATCAAGTCCCGGCTTGTGTCTAAGTAGCGCGTGTGGTCCACGGATCTCCCCTCTTGATCCACAGCCATCTTGACGCTTTTTCAGCCGCGTCAGTGATGTTTTTGATGGCTTTCCTGTTGTGCAGTCCCTTCACTCCCAGCATCTTCAGTGCCCTGATGAGTGACTGGCCGGCAAAACCTCTGCATCCAACCTCGATGGGGTTGCATCGGGTCCTCCAGCCCCTGCTTCGGCATTCGCCTGCCAGTTCCTCATACTTGGCCCTCTTCCTCTCGAACGCCTCCTCAATCCGGTCTTCCCAGGGGACAGTCAACTCCAGCAGGACCACTTGCCTTGTTGTTTCTGACACCAGG
>CABFOS010038947.1:0-16350 GCA_900660315.1 Diretmoides pauciradiatus
TGTGATTATTTTAATTTTATTTAATACTCCCTGTACTTGAGGGTTGGAATGCAGATCGACCGGTAAATCGAGAGCTTCGCCTTCTGACTCAGCTCTCTCTTCACCACGACAGACCGGTTGAGCGACCGCATCACTGCAGACGCCGCCCCGATCCGCCTGTCGATCTCACGCTCCATCCTACCCTCACTCGTGAACAAGATCCCGAGATACTTGAACTCCTCCACTTTACATCTTATCTGGGGAAATTGCAGTTCCTCTCTCTACAGAGTTAAGTTCCCCCATGGGCCGCTTCTGTTATCCAGTTAGCTTGTTAACTAGCTATTCGCTAACATTTATGTTATTTAAATAGAGGTAACATGACAAATGGGGCGCAGGGCAGTGACCATCGTTATTACTTGTCACGATTGATAGTAAATTTGTTTTTTTTTCTTCCACAAGTCTGGTGAAAAACCCTTAACCCTGCCAGTTTTAGCACGGGCGACTCCCGCCACTGGTGTGGTACCTGTCCAAGAACAACTTGTCTGAGGTCGTTGGAGAGTCGGAGTCTGACACAGTGATTATAGGTGGTGCTCTGGGTGAGGAAAGCTGTGGTTTTGTGCTGAATATCTGAGAAATCCATTGTGAGTTTCACCTTTTCAGAGGTAGAGGTTGACTGAATTATTTGCCATGGGGAGGAAGTAAGTCAGTCCCCGGTCTGCTACCAGGAGCTATATCTCAGCTACACTACAGCGTGGAGAGGACTGAACGTATTGAGGACACGCGTTCACATCTGTGGTATACATTCTCGAAATGTGCTAATTTTTTTTGAACAAGCTGACAGTATATCTGTTAAAATGTGTAATTTCTTCAAAGATATATGTGGATGTTTGTTAACACTTGACGTCAGTGAAAGGACGAGAAGATGTGGGGTGATCAACACTCTGCCGTCACCCACTTTGCTCTACTCCCAATGGACCTTTGGGAGTCAGGGGAAAGAAACCACAACCCACCCTCCAATAGAGCCATTGTGTATGGCAGCAGTTACATCATGTGTATCAGCAGAGACCCTCCACGCAAAGCTCCATGTGTGTAGATGTGTGTGTGTGTGTGTGTGGGGAAGGGGGGGTTGGAAAAACTATATCTTTATATCTGAAGAGCCATAATGTCAAACATGTTACAGTCCATCAGCTGGATAGTTGCCACAAATAACGTCTTGCCAAGGTGGCTCCATGCTCCAGGGAGCTGTATCACAAACGCTGAGGTTATCCCCCCCTCGTTTCAGACAGAACTGCCATATGACATGTTGCTTCAGGCTCAGACAAAAGTCATACACGTTACATGTGACTCCTTTATGTTGGGTGGTGGGTGTGAGGGCGGTGCCAACATATGTGTTTTATGTTACGGGGAGAAAACAGTAAGGACGATGCGTGCGTGGATTGTCACGACGTGTTTCGTGCTGCTCACGACACGTACTAAACTCTATCAGCTACCTAATAAATCTCGCTGGAGGGAAAACACAACACATGATATATGGCTGTTTAATGAACGTGGGCAGAGGTGGTGGTGTAGCGGACCGCAGTGAGCTGGAATGGGGTGTGGGGGCTTCGGAGAGAGTGGGGTGTGATCCACTGGGACTATAGGCAGAGCTCGGTGAGCACCAGGCTACACGGGGGCAGATACAAGGCCCTACTCACAAGGGGTTAATTGTAGGTGTTTAAAGAGCACATGTCGTTAAAGAGCCGGTGGGTGGAAAGAGTTCTATTTATACACGGCAGAGGTAATGAGGTGAAATTATTCTGTCCGACAGAGATGGGATGTGACCACAGCAGGCCGGCGGACACTCTCCTACCCTGGCCCGCACTCCCGACAATGTTTTCAGTCCAAATACGAGCGCCGAAACGAAAGCGTACTAATTAATTCCCATTTACATACACCCAGCTGCGGTTTCCATTCCGCCCTGCAGTCCAGGCGCCGTTGTCACAGCGGCGGGCGATCGACTAATTAACAATTCCCCAGACGCAACAATTAAATTGAAATTATCTTAATAGGCCTCAGACGGTACTATGCCACCCTTGCACGTTTTCATTTCTCACATATGATTGCACATATAAACACATGCACGCACATACATGATGTCCACGTACATAGTGAAAACTTTCAACCAAGATGTTTGGAGCCAGGTTGTGTGTCTTTGTTGGTGCAAAGGGGAATTTAGGGGAATTACGTTAAGAAATACAGCATGCCCTCGTACACCAGACAGTACGGTAGACATAAGCATGAGCAGCTGGTGTGCGGTACAGTACAGTACATGCATATAACAGGAAGTAACTTGGTGATTTTCTAATTGTAATGGCTATGTCAATGTCAAATATTTTGCTCAGCGATTCTCTTAGTTAGAGTTGCAGAATTATGTGAAAAAAACGGCATTTCTTGTACGTTTATAGGCTAAATATTGATTAGAATTGATTAGATTATGTTTTTTTCACATAATTCTGCAAGTCGCGGGTTCCGGACATATCGGTTGTGGCGGACGAGAAGTTTGGAGTATTTTGAAGGCTTTTTTGCTATACCTTTATTAGGTTTCGTAGTCGGTCTCCGTCCACAGCCGTTGCATGGATTACCACTGAAAACGGTTTCCCCTGTGTAGCGACAAGAGTCTTTTGAGGACGAACAAATTTCACCACACCTCTTATCGGCAAGAGGGTGAGTAGATGAAATCTTAATTATCATTTTTCGGTGAACTATTCCTTTAAGTGCTTTTTTAAATTTTATTATTTAGCTTTGTACTATTTGCAGTATTTTTTTTAAGTGGGTAGCCATCTTATAGTCTGTTTGATATGTGTTTTAGTTACAGTGCTGCTTTCAGTAGGATTAGCGAGGGAGTGTGTGGCTGCCACACGTGCAGAGAAACTAGGGAGAGGTTGCAGTTGACCTGCAGATTTCACACTTTGCCTACGACATTGGAAAACTCTGTAGGAGCTGAAGAGTTGACGGCCCGAGGCTCTGATGAGGGGCGACATACTGCGCTTTCTTTTTCACAGACTGAAACAAAACAAAAAACAGCATTGCCTTCATTTCTACACTATGCCTTCTTAGTGTTGTGGGCAGGGAACGTTTGTTAGAGAAGCTAGAACAAGCGCTGCTCTGTTTACAGTACTTCACTGGAGTTACACCATGAAAGGTTTTAGTGCTGTTTATCTTCATTGATGATATGTGACTTACACCAACATTGTTCCTTATTTTGCAGTCGCCTAACTCGCTCAGATGGACTTAAGATAACACAATCATCAGCTCCACCCTCGTCCCAACTTCAACCAGCCCCAAACCCTCCGACATATGCCCAGAATGGCAGATCCCACTGGGCCGGGCTCTGACGGGACAGGGGCAGGCATGGCCGACGTTGACATCTGTAGCTTGGAGATTGAGAGAAAGTATGATGTCATCCCTGCCGTCATCTGCTCCATGTGTTGCCTGTTCGGTATCATCTACTGCTTCTTTGGTAAGGACTCCAGCCGTATCCGTGCCTGACCTTGACACCAAGCATGCTAAAACTGTTTTTATGGTGACACAACATACTATCCAAACATACTATGTGTCCGTAACCATATTCTATTAGTACCCAATTTGATTTTGCCAGTTCACTTCACAGTTACTGTCACTGCTCCCCTCTGGGACCAGGTTATAAGTGTGAGTGAAAGCAGCACAGTATCAGTCAATGGAAACCCCCTAATGTCAGAATTTCATAATGGCATAATGGCTTCTAATGAAACTGATTTGAGAAATTGAGGACGTCAGGCCATTTATTCCATCCATTACGAACATCCATCACTATAATGTTCTACAGTGAATTAATCACACTTCACCTCTCTCTCTCTCTCACTCACTCACTCACTCACTCACTCACTCACTCACTCACTCACTCACACACACACACTAATGAGAGTCATTTCTCAGTAAGCTGACTACTCTTAAGGACTTTGGGCTATGGGTGTAGCCATTATGAATAGGCTGTTGCTTTTTAGATTCAGCATAATGATCCCGTTTAATTAATCCTTCATTATTAGGTGCTCAGGATGGAGAACCTAATTAGAGCTGGACTGACCTAATAAGAGATTGACTGACCTAATAAGAGATTGACTGACCTAATAAGAGCTGGACTGACCTAATAAGAGCTGGACTGACCTAATAAGATTGTGCAAGCATGTGTGTATTTATTGTTGCACTGTGCCACTCCAGTATCGTATAGCGTGAACACCTACAAAAGCGCTACTGCCCTTGTGAGTGTATCCATGTCCATAGTTATTCTGTGCTTTCATTATATTCATACAACGGAATAGTTACGTATTTAACTGTCCCTCACGATGCTTCTTTACTTATACTTGTCTCTCCTCTCTGCCAGGTTACCGCTGTTTTAAGGCCGTCATGTTCCTGTCAGGTCTTATGTTTGGCTCCGTCATCATTTTTCTGCTGTGCCACAAGGAGCGCGTCCTGGACACCCAGCTAAGCGTCGAGGCCAGCGCGGGTATTGGTCTCGGTATCGGCCTACTATGCGGTCTGGTCACTATGCTGGTGCGAAGTGTAGGCCTCTTCATGACTGGCCTCCTGTTGGGCCTCCTCCTGGCCCTTGCCGCCCTGCTGGTGGCTCACCAGTTCTACACTCCAACCACGGTGTGGGTGCCCCTGGGTGCTCTTCTGGGGACAGGCATGCTGTTTGCTGTGCTTACACTACAGTGGCAGAAGCTCTTCACTATGCTCTCCACAGCTGTGTTTGGAGCAGCTATCATGACAGTGTGTGCTGACTACTTTGTGGAGATGTTGGTGCTGGCCACGCATGTGTATGAATGTTTGCGCCTGTCACCTGGACCGCCTCTCTGCTGGTATAGTTGGGTCATCTTGGGCATCTGGCCCACCCTCAGTTTCATGGGAGCACTGATCCAGTGGAAATTGACAGATGACAGCTTCTCTCATACTGAGGGTAAGGATTAAATATCACAAGGCTTACACTGTGTGAGCACTCACGCCGCATTTAACTAGGAGTGGCCATTTGTTAGCTCTATACATTTTGTAAAGACATTTGTTTGTGTTTTATGTTTTTAGATGCAACATATTTCAATTGCTGTCTCATTTTATCTCTATAATGACTGTGATATGAGTCATAATAAAAGCGGGGCTATAAAGCTGTCTTTCTCAATCTCCCCAACCTTCTTAGTTATTATCAGCCGGAGACAGAAGAGAGTGCAGTTGATGCGGATCAGGGAGAAGGACGCCAAGAAGCGACAGCAGGCAGGTGGGCAGGAAGGCACGTACCGCCGTAAACCCACCCCAGTGAAACGTTACGCTGGGGATCTACTGGCACCGGTCAGTTTCACCCAACATGGCACAGGCTGTGATTATCACTGTATGGTGTCAGTCATACGTGTATCACTGTGAAACTCAAATAAGTACTAATAATTATGCCAAGCACAAAAGTTGAAAACACCCCACCTTTTTTTTTTCTTCAGCATCTCGCTCATCTTTCTCCCTTGTTTGTTTGTTCCCTCAGAGCTACCTGCAAAGTCTGCGGGACAGACAGACGGGCACAGGCACTTCCCTTAGCAGCCTGGGCACCACCAACCACACCATGATCGACCTGGACTACGAGACGGGCTCCACCGTGCCTCTTACAGCCACCACACCAGTCATCAGGGTTTAAGGATCACAGACAAGGAGAGAGCTTCCTCATGTAGAGTAGATCCTATAGACTGCTCCCCTCCAGTATACCTCTCACTCAGTGTGTCAGTCCTGGATGTTTCCTACAGAGCAAACAAGTTCAGTGGAATGTGTTCCCTGTTGGTATGCTGCTGTTCGGTGAGAAGAGCTGTCCAGCCCCTATTTGATTAAAGCGATAACCACTGCATCAATGGGTTTCTCAGAGAGAGAGAGAAACACTAAAAACCCGATACTAATGAACTACGGTCTTACATTTCCTCTTGTCATGTATTATTGAATACATAACAGCAAGCACATGCCTGAAAACTGATGTATGATTGTTTGGTAATGGATATGGCCATGAAAAACAATTCATATGACACAACATGAGTACTGTGCTTAAAAACTGTCGTTATCAGTGCAATGATGTGTCATTTGTCGTGGATACCTGTCTTACACATTAACAGTTGTCTTATGCATACATCGTTTGTATGGGTTTTGTTGTGTTGTCTTATTTTTATTTTTTTAGATTAAGTGTGATGATACAGAACTGCAACATGAAACAGACAGATACGCCATAAATATGACAAAGTGAAACAACAACTAAATGATAAAATGAAAAAGTTTGTGTTTTTAGAGCTCTTTGCCAGAACTTTTAACAGGATATTTTATTAGCAACACTCTAATGTTATGACCTTTTTTGTGTTTGCTTTGTAGTTTTTGTCAAAGTAGGTGAAGTGACTTTCATGTGCTGTTTGTAGTCTGTTGAGTAAATCCATGGAGGGTCTGAAACTGTTCTTATAATTTAATTTATATAATGACCAAGTACATGGGGATGAAAAAGTACAAAAAAATCAAAGCATATTTGCTGTTAATTTGTAGATTTCTAAATCTTTTAGTTTTTTTAATGTGTTTTTTATTTGTGTGAATGATTTTGCAGGGACAATGCTCTCTTGTTATCTCAATCTGTACATACTTGTTGATAGAAATTGCAAAGATAAATAAATCGGTTTGATACAAAAGGCAGTTTTGCTCATTAGTTGAGGCAAGCAAATTGCACTGTTTGTCTCTGTGGGCACCTAGCAACACTGGCAGCGTTACACACCAGATTTTTCAGAGGCAACACAAGAGGTCATGGGAGAGGATGTCCTACTCTGCCATTGGTTGGTGTTGCCATGGTAGTTTCAAAGTTTTTAGCAGACAAACGCAATACATGGCAGAATAGCCTTTCATCATATTGAACATAGAGTATTTTAAAGTCTTTTGCTGTGACAGAGCATTTTGATCAAAAACAAGACGTGGTTTTAATGCTGACATGCCTAAACCAAAATCCAGTCAAGGATGTATGTCACATGATTTCTCACAGACCAGTGTGAGTCATGATTTAATAGAATTTATTATGTTCAGTAACAATATGTAACACAATTTTAAGAGGATTGAACATAAGGAATGAGGAAACGTTAAGCGCATTATATGACTGGTTAACAGAACATTCAACACCATCAAAATCAAACATCTTAGCACAAGGAGTAAATAACAATCCAGCACATCTGTTAGACAGACAGAGAGAGAAAGTCTCTCTTGATGTCTCCCTGAGATCATAAAAAACTTACATAATTCTTGCAGTCACACAAACACACACTTGCACATAAGAACGAACAAAGTTAAAGCTTTGGAGGGAGTAGGAGCAGCTGGTGTGTGCATGCTTGGTGGTAATCAGAACCAGTGAAAAAGTCAATTCCCACTCTTGTGTTCTTGCTGTATATAAGGCACAATTCAATCAATCACTGACAACTCAATTGTAATTCAATTCCCTTTAAATTTGAGACAAGAATAACATATTTCATTGTCAAAGTTTGTGTCTAAGTGAAGTCTCAACTACAGTACATTCCCAGCACTCCTACACAAGATGCCATTCAGATTTAGTGGTTGTTAATGTGCTTGGTATCAAACCAGCACGTTGCTTTGGTTCTCATGGTACTTGCTGCCCTCTACTGATTCCCCCTAACACTGCATCCAGCGCTCCTTTTTGCTGAGTGGGTAGCCTCTGTCTACACCAAGTTGCTCATTCACACGCCAGTACTTGTCTCCCTTAAAGAAGAACACCTTGCCGTTGGTCCAGGTGAAGGCTGCATCAGGACTTGGGGGCACTCCACTGAAAAGCTGTGAGAGCGGTTTGGGGTAAAGACTTAAGTCATTGTGCTGCAGCTCATCCCACTGCCAGTGTTCTGACCCCTACAAAGGCAAATAGCAAAGAGATGGGACAAAAACACAGTGTTATTATAGGTCACAACAATCTGCATAGTAAATATGACTGAAGTTAGATGCTATAATGCTGCTGTTCCTTTGAAACATTTGAACCCATTTTGACTTTAGACACCTTGATGAAGACCAGTTTCTTGTTCTTCTCCAGGTACAGGGCTGCATCAATGTTAGAGGGGATATTTTTCACCTCTTTGGGGTACCCGTAGTCCAGAAAGAAACGGGTATACCTCCACACTTTATTGCCTGTGACCAGAAAGAGTGTTGAGTGAAGTGAAACACACTGACAAGTTCTGGACTACAGCTGGTGAACAGAAGACAACAAATGTAATAACCACAGTCATTATGGAACCTATGACTGTAGTAGCTTTATTGGTCTAAGTGTATTAATTACTCTACCTTTAAAAAAGTATGTCTTGTTGGTTCTCTGAGAGTGCACAGCTGCAGTGAGGTCTCCAGGGAGGCGCCTCCACAGCCTGTTAATCTTTAGCGGTGCATTGTATCCCAGGTCTGAGATGGTCCATACGTAATCACCACTGAAAGCAAATGTTTTCCTCCATGGACCTGTGCAAACATTAATGACACCTTTTTGATAGCACAAAGTCATTGTGTGAGTATTTTCAATCACACTGCAGTTTTTTATCTTCCATCCACTTAGCTATTGTGTTTGTGCTTTGTAGTCACTATTACAATCAATAGCATATCTGTAACTTACCCAACATAATGGCATCAAGTGTGGCAGTGCAGGGGTCTGGGATGTTCTGTGTATCAGGGGAGCTGTCAGTGGGGAGGGGAATGGAGGAGGTGGTGGGATTTGCTGAAGTGCTGGTGTCACGTTTACCTATGAAACAGATAAAGTAGATAAAAACATTTGAGGAGTAATAGTTTTGTACAGGATGGCTGCATTTATACGCCGCACTCTACCGTAGCTATACAAATACACAAGGTTAAAACAAAGGCTAAAGGCTATTATTATTATTTTATTTATTTATCTATTTATTTTATTTGTGTATTTTTCTCTCTTCTTTTTCTTTTTTTTATCTTTTTACTGTGTTTTTGTATATTAGAAAAACAAAGGCTAAACAAAGAAGTGGTGTCTGAAACATCTTTGAAACAATTGAAAGTGGATCCAGAGAATCAACTCAAAAGGATCAAGGCTATGGGTATGAAAGACAGGTCTGATTTGTATTGACGTGAGTCTCCTTGGTCTGCAGACACCAACGTCATAACTGGTGATCAGTCTTCATCATTGGTGCAACAAGTGAGCAAATGGCTCAGACACAGACATCATCAACATCAATTAAAAATGTAGAATATGTATTAATTATTGTGGGCACATTACTCACATAGCTTTTGATCTACTAACAGGATGGCAATCATCCCCATGACCTATAATGGCTGCCCACTCTCCTCATGAACCATGTCAACTCTTTGGTGTCCTTCCAAAATGGCAATGCCACTATCAACAAGCTCAAATCATAACTACTGAGGCATGAAAAGCCCAAAGTGTTTATGCACCGTGAATATCGCTTTGACAGTTCAGGGCTACTCCTAAAACGTCATGTTGCTACTTGATGCACTCACCATATAACGCCTGGATGCCTCTCACATCGTCTGTATGCAGCCTGAAGTTGGCACGGTAACCAGAGTAGATCGCCGCCATCAGAGCACTGTTGTACTGAGAGTGACCTAAGCCCAGGGCATGGCCTATTTCATGGGCCGCTACAATACGCAGATTAGTACCATAATACTTCCCCTCGGTCCAGTACTCATCCTCATCGAAATGGACAATACCTGATTCTGGTTGTTCAGCATGGGCGAGCACCTTACCTGCAGGGGATGGAAATAAACAACGAGGTTTTAGTTAGTAAGCCACGTGGCAGCAGGACCTGTAGTCAGCAACACATGTTTTTGTTGCACATAAAACAAAGAGATTATTTATAGAGCAAACGCACCACGTCCATCAAATGGGACAGAACAGGAGGCATCGTTCTTATGGAAGGAGATCTTTATGTCTGCTCTTCCATACTCCACCTCTCTGAAGCTCAGAGGAGTCACATCGCTCCAGTACTTAAAGGCGGACCGGATGGCTATCTTGGTCTCCGTCTTTCTCATGTCTGGTGTGTAGTTATAGATGCGGTAGGTCAGGATCCTCTTGCGCCAACGACCTTTAACAGAAGAATCCTGTTTATGTCACCAGCATAAATGTATACTGTACCTAACCAGATGTTTCATGCAACCGATACATTCCTCAACCTCCCTCAAGACCACATGAAGACTTCAAGTACAGCAGATAGCCAACAATCTAGGTTTAGAACGTAACCAGCCAATAGACAGAGATGAACTTCCGTCAGTTAATATGGTATTAGTTAGTTAGTTACTGATCATAGGGTTTGCCACATCTGACATCTAATCCTCAAGCTGTTAATACAGGAGGAGATTAGGATGTGATTTATCATTCCATAATTCATCATTGTTGCACACTACAGGACCCAATGTTTTACTGTAGTTGAACTGTGCTGTTTAGAAAAACAAACCTATCAGTCGAATGAACAGGGACACAACTTGGCAACGACTTTCCTTTATCTCCTTCATTATTTACTGATGTTAACACAATTAAATAAATGTTATAACCAATAATTGTCGCACTTTGCAAAGCGGCATCTCACCGATTACTTTGTATTTGTAGTGTTTCTTGTTGAACGGGTCCTCCATGCCACAGCGGGGCTTCCTCATCGCTCCCAGGGTGGCCTCATCTATTTCTCCAGTGATGGGCAGATCACTCACCCTCTGGAAAACCCTGGGGGAAAAGTGATGACATTACATTGTAAATACAGGGACATCTGGTGTCTTGCAAGCGTATCCCTCCGCTGTGTTCAACAGGCTCATACTCATCTCATACTGTATACAACTGGCTGCATCTGGTATGACGTGACCTACTTTTCAGTGCTTGTGTTTTCCCTTGAGAGAGAGAATACTTTACCGAAGAGCTTCAATAACATCCAGTAGGTACGATGAGTCTTGAGGGTCACTGGGATTATTCAAGTAGCCATACTTCTTTAGATAGACCTGTGGAAAGCACAAATCTGCTGAATGAGTTATGTTGTTGCAGTGACCCACACAGTAAAAACTCGGGTGAACACTCCAACTATTGAAGTCATTTAAATGCACATAATGATGAAGCCCATAGTGTCAGCATTAATGTTACCTGTGCTTCATTAAATTCTGTCCATTGCTCCACCACAGCAGATAAAGCGCAGAGCATCAGGGCCATGAGCAACACCAGCGGTCCTATACAGTCCATTTCCAAGGCTTCACTAACTTCTTCTGTAGCAACTCTATAAAACCTGCAACAGTCCTCACAGACGGCAGCGGCAGACTTTGACTGTCTTCCGAGTGTCTCCAGCTCTTTTAAGTCAACTAGCCGGGTGAGTCAGCGATGATGCATGCATCAAGAATGAAAGCTACAGCAGCAGCCAGACGGATCTCCTGTTAAAAGATACAGCTGTGTGGGGAGACAGTGTGTTACAGAATCTACAGGGCAGAATGCCAGGTTTCAGTCTAGCATGTTACAGGCCTAACACACTGAACTTATAAAGCTCTGAAAAGGGTGAGAAATCAGTTACTTTCCTATAATATTCCTTAAAGGACTCAAGGACTTAAAGGAGTCTGTGCTAGTCAATGGTGGGTTTACACACTGACCTTATTGCTCCATGTTTTATCTCCTATGGGATCAATGAAATATTCTTAAAGGGACTTACCGGTAGTTTTGTATAACATCCCGCTAAGCTTGATTTTATTCAAGTGTAAATGTTCTCATATTTCAGTTGTTGAACTGACAAAAGAATATCCAATAAAGAAAGTTTAAGTTTAAGGGATTACTATAGTTGTTTTCCCCAGACGTTAGGAGAAGTCCTGTTACAGTAGCATTGGTACTTGCAGCCTGTTTGGTCTCAAGATGCCAACACATGGACTTGGCACCTCACACAGGCTCAAACTCTAGATAACATATGCACACTAAGACTTTGAATAGATTCTTCCTTTAGTATGCCAAGAAGAGAATTCATCAGCAGCACAAACACATTTTTCATCCACTGTTCATTGTGACTGCTGGAGTCCTAAATTAAAGATAGTTACTAGGCTGATGTAGGCAAACTTACCGAACAGAACCAAAACTTACCAGCATTTGGTTGGTAAGTTTTAGGCAAGGTCTTTGTACTTTTTACAGAATATTCTCATGGGAGCTCAAACAGACACATTGTGCCTAAGTCCACATCAGAGCTGCACATACTGCACATTCTTTACTGTGCAACAACTCACCACAGAGAAAAAATGGCAAGATGAGCTCAAAATGCAATGCACTAGTTTGCATTTACCACCAATGTGTTAGAATTAATTTGCTGGTTTACTGGGCAGTAAAACAACGTGTCAGCTCTATCTGCACATTATCTACTGTATGTGTAATTATGGTGACAGTTTCATCATCACTGACATCATTTCATGGAAGGACCAGAAAGAGGAACAAGCAAGAAGTGGGAGAAAGTACAAAGACAAATGCTTTTTGGGAAATACAATATGATCTCAGCATGTTTCTAAGCAACAAATATACATATTTATAGTCCACTACATTTTTTTGTGATTGATTACATAGGTAACTTATTCCAATGAAGTTACAAGATATTGGTCATTTTCTTTGCTGAATTTACTTTGCTTTTTTGATCTCCTTCCACTATGACTTAGTGCACTACGCACACGGCGGATGTACTCATACCAGCGTCATGATGCTGTATCCAAAACAAACAAAATAAACTGCATTTCTTCAGTTGAGTAACTTGAGATAAATGCAGGACGACATAAGCCTTTTACTTTTACTTTACGTAATTCTGCTCACCACAAATGTAGTCATTTATGAGTCAGATGTCAAAGAGCAGAAGGATGGATGCATTGATTTGTAATGTCATGAAAAGTGGATCAAGTTTCCCAGCAGATCACTCCCCTTGAGATACTATTAAACAGTTAAAATCATTGGTTTATCATGCGCGCAACCTGGTGAAACATATCCGGTATTGTCTTAAAATGGATGTCTGTGTAGAATAATGTGCAGGAGAACATCATACACTCAATTCATTACAATATTTCATCAAGTTATGGACTGCAACTTTAATGTAGTCAAGCATAGTTACTTATTTACAAAGAATATGAATCCATATAGTTTATGATTAGACTGAATCTAGTGAAACCAGTGTTACATTTATGGTCCTGACTTCTTTCAGCGTGTGATGTTTCCACTCTGATTGCTCTAGATTATGTTTTTCTATATTGCGTTGTTAATTTGTTCCCTCTCAGAACATTGCTATTCTCAGTTCTACTTGTTCTCTCTCTCATGGTTAATCATTTACCTTCTTCACTTCCCCTCCCTTCTGCTTACTTTCCTGCCAGTTGGAACGATTCCTTTCTTTCCAGGAAACTGTCTCATCCAGTTTATATCATGTGTCAACTGTTACCGCACGTATACACTGTTGAACACAAAAAGCAGAATAAGCTACCGAGCCTTCATTTTAACTTTCAGAGTAAAGTGGTCAGATATTGCTGTCAATTATACCTTTAAAAGTCTTTGCATCACAGAAAGATGTGGTCGGTTTGCTTGAGTCGGTTGTAGTTCGGTTCAGTTCTACTGTTGGGACTTGCGTTATTTCTGTGTGTGCAGGACACCTGGAAACATCCAGAGAGGGTAAATGCAACTGCAAGTAACTTTTGTTTGTATTGTATGTATTAAAAAGCACAAATCATTTGTCACAATTATGCATAAATTTGGTACCAAGACAAACAAAATCTGGTAGTTTGACACATCCTATGTATGACATAAGATTGGACATACCCCTTTGCCCAATATATTACAACAATTTTAAAATTCAGAAATACTGCGTCATTTTATGGGGAAAGATACAAAATGCAACACAAATCTCTATGATGTTTAAAATAAAGCATGTATTGATTTAAATGTATCAGACAATCTTCAGTTCAAGGCCTGACAATCAACAAAAAATCAACGCATTCTCAGCCCCGGAATTTCATCAAGTCACCATACAAAAATGCTCAATTCATTACATTATTTCATCAAGTTATGGACTGCAACTTTATTGTACTCAATCCACAAAAATACATTCTTCACAATCTGAGTCTGATCCATAATCCCCAAAAATGATTCTCCCTTGCAAAATGTCACAATGTTCCTGGATTTTCATACAAATGTTTGGGACCCTAGCCGAGCCTTTAGTACTGTACTACTATGTGCGTAACACATTTGTGACTGGATAAATCTTGAATCATGCAGTTGAATATCGCAGTCTAGATTTGCAGTCAGGAAAAAAAGAAAAAAGAAAAAAGTGTGAGCTCATGTTTGACTCATCAAACTTCAAACCTTTCAAAAGAACATGAGAAAATGACTCTCCACCCTGTGATATTTTTGGCAGCTACTTTAGGAAGATGACACTGAAAAATACAAATACATCCCCAACATGTGACTATGTGGTCTTTTACTCGACTGGAAGTATGCCATCGTTTTTGTCTATGAATATTGTGCATATCAACAACTCTTCTCTGGAGATCCTCTGGAATTTCTTTGGCATATTCCACTGCAACAAATCTCGTTTGTTTTTTGGAGGCCAGACTCTGTTCGCAATTAAACTGTGTGGGGTTTTCATAACGACAGGACACTTCCTGAATGTCATTTCATTCATTGGATCACCTGACTTAAATTTTTGTTAAATCACATTGTCTTGGCGCATGGAGCGTTGTTTTCTGTTCCTAGGCGCACTTGAATGCATCACAATGTATTACGGCAAAGTTGTGCCCAAATTTCCTAGGTGCACCTGAATGCATCACAATGTATTACAGCGAAAGTCAAAGTCAAACACTGGAATTTCCTAGCCTGAATGGTACATTCAACACACCACGACATCGCGAAATGGCACAATTTCCTAGGCGCACTTGAATGCATTTCATCATTTGTGCGAAAGTTGACCAGTGGTGTAATTTTATCAGTCACAGACATTCACGTCTGCTGCTGTCGTGGTCCAGCCTCCAAAAAAACCCCACTGTGCATGTTCGTATGCACGTAAATTGAAGTTAACACATGGAAAAACGGATAGTTTAGCACCATTAATATACATTATTCAGAAATCACAGAAAAAGAATTAGGTTTTCACATTTAAAATCACCCTTCTTGTATAAAAAGCATCTGTGATTCCAATTTGGCTTTAATCAACAAAAGGAAATACTAAGTTGATAATAATAAATCTGCTGGCTAACTAGACTAGATAAGAAATCAGTAAATCAGTATGACGGCTCACTCAACATTACTTTCATTTGTAGGATTACAGACATGCAAAACTATTTAGTTTGATCTTTTATTTATTGTAAACATCATTGTAAACTTGCTACAGAGCTAAACTAAGCTTAAATTATCTTATTAACATTAATCATATAAAATCAGAACAATCTCCAGTTTGACCATGGCTGCAGTTTTATCATGCAGCTACGCACGCATACATGGCATTTCTCAGCGGATGCTGTTGCTTCATTCCCATAAATTTGTGCGTCTGTTGGATATTTCCACATAGACCATAGTTATGACCTAGTTATTAGTAATGGGCCATGACATCATTATGGTTAATCAGTGTATTAAAACTGAGTGGTGAAACTGAGTAAGGACCAACATGTTCTATTGCAGTGGTTCTCAGCTGGTCTGGCCTTGGGACCCACATTTTGCCATGGTCATTAAGTTGTGACCCACTTTTATAGAATTCAAACCGAGCAAATTTATTTCTCAAGGAAATCAGGAGATTTCCGTGAAGATTCAGGAAAGACTTGAGCATCTGTTGGCTGATAAATTATCATATAAACCCGTTTTCTAACCTAAAAGTGTCAAAACTGATTTGTTTTTGTTTTTTTGTGTTTGAAATAAACAACAGGATTTATAGATTACAGCTTAAAAGCATAGTGTTTAATACTTTTGCATTAAAAAAAAGTCCCAAAAGTGGGTCGCAACCCACCAGTTGAGAAACACTGCTCTATTGCATGGCAGCAGAGACTTGTAGTGGCTACAGTAGCTTTAGCCGCTGCCCCTTTTGCCCTCCTTGCCTGAAATGCCCCCCTGGACCAAATAAATAAATATTATTATTAGTATTGTGTTGTTGCTAAATCACCGATTATAAAACTAAAACATCAGACAATATGAGATCATCAGGATTTCCTAAGACAAAGTTTAGGTTGTTCATTTAGCATTGTGTATGTTGATAATGTAAATAGATTTAAGCTCCTGCAATAAAGTGTGTTAACTGTAATGGTGTACAGTCTGTGTGTGTGTGTGTGTGTGTGTGTGTGTGTGTGTGTGTGTGTGTGTGTGTGTGTGTGTGTGTG
>CABFOS010038948.1:0-13975 GCA_900660315.1 Diretmoides pauciradiatus
GAGCTTTGTAGCAAATAAATAAATAAAAGACCTGCGAGAGAGAGAGAGAGAGAGAGAGAGAGAGAGAGAGAGAGAGAGAGAGCAAAAACAAGAGGATGACAATGACAATAAAACAACCATACATTCAAAAAACATCTAGAAATATCTCCAAATCCAACTCCTCCCTACTGAATCTACCAAGAAATAAACATCATAGACAGGGCCAAAGCATTATGCGAACCTGCATGCCGGTAGGGCTGATGACATCGAAGGCTCCGGTCATGCTGAAGACGAACTGGATGACCTTGTTGAAGCTGTCGTCTCCGATACTCCAGGAACCGTCAATGAGGAAGACCAGGTCTGCCTTGGCGCCTTTGCATACTGTGGTTCAGAAACAGCGGCATGCATAACTAATTTATGTGGTAGGGATAACGGACAACCACAGGCTTGATGACTGTCATAATATGAAACGCTTTTAGAGAAGCGCATCATTTTAGCACTAAGACGCTAACTTAAAACATCTCCTTACCGTCTAGAGCAGGGGGGACGGTTGCTGGAGCGGGAGGCATGGGGGGCTCAGTCGGCACCTCCGTGGGTTTGACCACTGCAACACAACACAGAAAGATACACACATTTGACGGCTACGTGGTTTGGCGAGCCAATATTCCCATCAGGAATAAGAAATGGAGACTTACAGTAGTTTTTACGCTCAAATACAGAATGTTGTCTTCATACCACAGATTTGAATCAATCCTCTCACAGCAAATGATCCAAGTGTGTTTGTATGTGTTAAGACTTCCACACTGACAATAACTTTATCTTACATGTCCTCTCCTTGATACTGACTCCGGGTCCCTCCAGGTTGGGGGTTTGGGTGTAGACGGTGGCGTTGTAGAGGGCATCAGGGGTCAGGCCATCGAAACAGTATGTACTCTCTGAGCCTCTGACAGTGATCTCCTGGCTTCCTCGGTTGGCGGCTGGAGAGAAGAGAAGAGGAGAGAAGAGGAGAGAAGAAAAGAAGAGTCCCAAGAGAAAAAGAAAATAACAGAATCGGAGGCAATTATTATACACACACACTGATGGTAGCAATAGACTTCCAGTGTAATGTTTAGTGTTACTTGACAGTTCTCAGCAATTCACATAATCACCGTAAGTGTTCTCGTTCCTTCTGTAATGGCTACCATACAGTAAACATTTCACTCCACGGCGTGACCCCTCTTTTTATTTATTTTATGGCTCTCACACTGGGAAAGTGTGGTTGTTTTTTAACAGAATCCAGATTAGATCAATTCAAGTTGAATTCCTCTAACTCACTTGTTTCAATAGTCAAAGCTGCTGTAGGGTAAATGGGGTATTTACTTACGGTCAAATGGATTGATTTTGAGTCTGTAGGAGGTGGCAGCTCTGTGTGGGGCCCATCGGAGGCAGAAAGAGTCATAGCCAACATTGTAGGTGGTCAGGTCTGTCACATTCAGGTACACTGAAGGAAATCGTCATTCTTAGTGCATATACTCCCCATTCACAACAGTACCTATTTGTATGAATGACATTTTATGACAGATAACGCATAACGGCTATTTCTAAATAACTGAAACTGGAGACTGACGTATGAATTTGCCATTCCATTTTAAACACATAATCCACTCGACTAATAAATAATAGTGATACATATGTACATACATGTAGTTCCTTGTCCAATGAGAGGTGAGCTGAGGCCTGTGTTGTACTGGGCCAGCACCTTGAGGTCATAGGTGGTTCCAGGCTTCAGGTTGTGCAGTTGGTAGGAGGTTACGTCTCCAACAAACACCTCCAAGGACTCATCTGAGCCTGAAGGGACACATAAACACAATGTCTATGCCAAAACACACTGCAGTGTTAACACATTCATATCCAGCAACATTTTACAAGGAACAAAAACAAACAGTATCAAAGTAGTTTGATATGGTTAGTCGCTTCATTTATTTTTATTAGAAAGATCTCATTGGATCCATATGAAATAACTGCTACTGTGAGAAATACATGTTTTCTCCTGCAATAACACCACTCCCTGACCCTGTGCCCCTATAGGAAAACATCTCTGTACCTTCCGGCTGGTAGATCAGCTTGTATCCATTGACCCTGGACGGAGCGGGGTCCCAGGACACCCTGAAGCGAGTGTACCACTCATCCGAAACGCGCAGGTTCCTGGGGCCTAGCATACCCACTATGGGAAACAGGACATGAGCGCACAGTCAATACAGACTTCAGTTCATTCCAACAGGACGCAAATTCTTTAAATTCCAATGTATTTACAATTAGTGAATTGTCGGTAGGGTAATTACAGCATTATGGTTCATTATGGGTTTCGGATTAGGAGTAATTTATCTTAGCGTGCAATCAAAAGGAATCAACCACATCACAAAAACGCGGGGAAAAAATCTTTAAGCCACCTTAAGGAGCTGAGCTTTCTTTGATTTGAAAGGTGAAATTAGGCAGGACACTGGGCAGATGTACTAAGTGTGAGATCTCCCCCGTTGGAGGACAGCCATTTCATAATTCTCTGGCAAAGACTCTTAGTGCTCTTGGCTTTCTTGGCAAGTCAAGAATTTCATTTATTTCACTTTTGGTGCAATGGTCCAGGACCCCAATCAATGAATCTATTCAGTCCATTCAGATTTTCAGCTGTAAATTCCACTACGTATGTGTGTGTTATCCTCAATATGTGTGTCTGTCCACAGCCTCAATGTTATGTCCTTAAATGCTCTCTATACATCAGCTAAATAGATACTGAGATGCATCAAAGGGTGCATCAAAATTTCTTCATATGTCTACAGGCATCAAATCTCATTGTACATGTTGTGCTACACACTGAAGTAGTTGAACTATGATTGTATAAATTGTACCTGTGCGTCCATCTCCTTCCAGCTCTCCTCCTGGTCCATCGGCATAGATGGCAGTTACTTTGATATTATAGGGTGTGTCTGGATCCAGATTCTGCAGGATCACATTGTTCCTGTTCCCTTGTACTGTAGTCTGCAATATGAAGGACATATCTCTGTGTTAGATATAGATTGTTAACAGGGAACTTTGGTTTAAGAATAATGATCAAATGTTTGATATTTGTCATTCAAAATGGACTCGACGATGCCAGTGATTTAAAGAATAATAGCACTAATAATAATAATAGTTTTCCTGCGGTAGTGTGCCTGCTTACGTATTCCTCGATGGGATCTCCGGTGGTCGGGGCGTAGGTGATGCGGTACTGCATGACGGGACCGTCGGCATGTTCCCAGGTCACAGACAGAGTACTGGTGGTGGGGTCGTACACACGTAGGTTCCTAGGGCCACTGCGGGGAACTGGGTGAGCGAATATAAAGGGTTAATACAGGAAATACGTGGGTTCACACCAATTCCATGCTCCTTGTTATAAAAGGCCAAGTGAATCACAGAGGTATTTTCATTCCATGTGATAATTTGATCATGTATGGAAAATAAAGGAATATTTTTGCTGTAAATTTGCTGTCAATTGCAGCGTCAAGCAGTGTATTGCTTTCATAGGACAGAAACACACCACAATTAAAAATAAACATCTTTGAAATGTACTCATTAACCAAATAATAATGATAATTAAATGTGATTCTTCCACCAAGCAATATAGTCCTTGAACGGCAGTGAAACAAAGTGGCTGCTAAGTGAGGCAACTTTCAAAATACCAGAAATACCAGATAAACACATACCTGATGTGTTTATCTGGTATTTCACAATGGCTTTGAACGTGGCTCAAACAATCAGCAGTGACGTCTGGAACAAAATCTTCCTGTATGTCTACAGAGTTGGATGACAGAGGTCGCAGCTCATATTGTTCTGGGATTCATTTAGCCTGTTTCCATTGAGCGCGACTGAAATGGAGGTCCAGACAGAGCGTACGTGGGAATAGAGATCCAGGATTGCTGCACGTCAATGATCTTCTCTCATGTGCCACCAAGACACAAGACTATGCAAGTTTTCTTTCCAACCAAAACGCTAAAGCATCTGATTTCACTGAGTAGCACACATTCAACCAGACATGGGGAATTATCTAGTAAAAAAAAGAGATGCTGTAGCTTTTGGATGGAATTAAAAGCTGCATGTCCTTGGGCCTTGATGGCACAATGATTGGAGACCACTGCTGCAGAAGACAACTGGAACAACTCATTCAGAATGAAAATCTTATACCAGATCTGCACTTTTTTTTTCCTACTCAGGGATGGCCTGATGGTTCTTACGTGTTTTGCCGTCGTCGCTGACAGCAGGTCCCTCGCCGTCGGCGTACAGGGCGACCACCCCAACATTGTAGTCGGTGTTTGGGAGCAGTTGCTGCAGGAGGGCTGTGGTGGTGGTCCCTGGCACCACAATCTACACAGAGACACCCAACAGGTCAGGAAAAGAGACACTCTAGTTTTTCAGAGCTACAGTGCAGCTTGTGCAGATTTAAGTATTAGCCTCACATTGAAAAAATAGTACTGATTCAACAGACAGTAGAGGATAGGTGCTGACAACCTTAGGTGCTGACAGTTCTGTATGGGTGCACAGACATGACACAGATCCTGCAGCCAAAACATATGCACATACACCAACAGATACTTTCCCTTTCTCTCCGACAGCTGTTTGTGTTGTGCACACCCTCTAATAGCTATCTCTCCCTCAACGACCACTTTGGGTTGTCAGCACCAAGTGAAAGGGAGAGCAGCATAATGCTTTAATGTGAGGGGGGGGGCCGCGTTGGCTGCCGGCACTGTTGAATAACAACCTAATGGTGGTGACAGCTGATTACAGTGGGGCCACCTTCTCTCTCTCTCTCTCTCTCTCTCTCTCTCTCTCTGAGTTGGTTCGTTAGGCCCGTAAGGTCAGTGTCCCTCTAGGGCTCTGGCCTGGTGATGACCCCTGTGGGTGGGAGGGCAAACCACACTTACCCATGCGTAAATGTTAGGTTAGGGAGGATGTCTGTGGGTTCAGTCCAATAAATCTAGATAGTCTCTCAACTTCTTAAGCTGTCTTCATGTCACATGCCATTGCAACTACAAAGTGCATCTGCTTTACTTCTCTTTTAAACGTAATGAACCGTTGCATCTCTTGAAAAACCCTCCTCTAGCGTTTCTGACTAGCACGGTCAAAAATGTACCGTAGGGAGTTGGGAGTGCAGTAATGTTCCTTTCTCTCAATGAAAATCTAATCTTACAAGCTGCTGAGTTTAAGATTGTAATTTGTTAATCTCCAACTGGTGTTAAATCTGGTGGTGCTGGCTGAAAAAGACCACATTGCCGCTGACACACACCACTGGCTCTGGCCATGGAAAAGGCCTAAGCCTGCCATGAATGTATAACAAACAGCGATATCGCTCTATCAATAAAATGGAAACTACATCACTCTTCAAAGACCTAATGTGCGTAGGATCACAATAAAGCAACAGATCTCGATGGCGCAATCTTTCTGGCAGATGCTGGAGCGAGCTGTTGCTGTGTCCCGTCAAGTAACACTTGAGAAGTTGTTTGTGGATTATTTAAGCATCACCACAAAATCCTTTCCACGTGGAAGATGTGGGCACACTGATGAGAGATGGCACATACCGTGTGGAGAGAGGGGACTCGCAATTAAAGCGTTTCTCTTTTAATGAACACAATCTTGGTTTAAATCTGTAGCAGTATGTTGGAGAAAAAGAACGCCACTGGCAACTACAGTAACCGCACACATGCACGAATACAAATGATTGCTCTCACGTACACCATTTGGTGAACAGACTGATCTGTTTCTCGGGTCGTGGGTGAGGCAGCTGCGTTCCTTGTCCTAACATGACTTGTGGTAGCGACATGGGTTGTTGCTTTAGGCCGCGCCTGCACACACCTCTGCCTGCAAGTGTCTTACGTAACTCTTTGACATTGGGATACATATGCATGGTTTCCAGGTGTGTGTACAGTATGATTGTACCTGGGGCCAGGTCGGTGAACTTGTGGTTGTTATTGCATGTTTTATGTTATTCTATTGTGACCTTGTTTAAGTTTGCTGCCAGAACAAATTTGTAAGGCAGAGAGAGAGATTAACCACCCTGTATCATGCACGCTGTTACAGGAGGGCTTGAGTGTGTGTGTGTGCGTGTGCATCAGTGGGTTTGGTGTGGCAGGGTGGCCTAGTGATTAGCGACATCATCCCACAACCATCTCCATCAAAACCCACATATCCTGTTATAGTGTCCATGAGCAAGAAACTGTATGTAACGTGTGTGTGTGTCTGAGCGGTTTAGAAGAATAAGAAGAATTGCTTTTTATTGATTCCCATGGGGAAATTCGATTTCGGTTTGTATTGTGATGAGATATATAATAAGAAGTTGTTTGAATTTATAGGTACATGTGTGCACACAAGTGTATTTTCTTTGTGTGCATATGTACTGTCCAAGTACTGCCTTTCCCTTTGCAGTGGGCGGTAACTCACCGACTCAGAGGGCCTGGTGCCGGTCAGCGGGGCGTAGACCACCCGGTACTGCTGGACTGGGCCTGTGGCAGCCTCCCAGCGCACGTTCAGGGTGTTGGTGGTGGGGTTGAAGACCTGGATGTTCCTGACGGCACTACGCTCAACTGTGGAGGGAGGAGTGAAGATTGATGGAGCGACAGATGGGGAAAGTGTGTGTGTGTGTGTGGGAGGAGGATATGAAAGGAGAGATGAGAGAAAGGGATTGTAGGAAGGAAATAGATAAGAAAGTGAAAGGTCAGGGTAAGGGTTAGGGTCAAGGTATGGTAAAGCATAAAAGAGGGTTAAGAGTGGGAAGATGAGAGGAAGGGTGGATAAAGATGAGAGTGATAGCAGAGTGAGGTTAAGGGTGAGCAACATAAGAGGCATTGTACAGATGGGAAGGAGAGATAGAGATAAATAATGAAAGAGGGCAGGAGAGAGAAGAAAAACAAAGAGATTGTAAACGTCAACCAACCACAAAAGGGAAATGGGGAAAGAATGGGGCAGCTGAAAACAACAATTAGGCAGCGTCCTGGGACAAAACGAGACTCTTGCGAATCTGCTACCTAGTGCTACTGTGACTCTGTCTCAGTTCACATGGTCTAGACTAGTTAAGTGGACAGAGTAGCTTAGCATCTCAGTAAAGAGAGAACAATACTCCCCGGCACCCCGCAGAGAGAGGTTTAAGAAATTATTTAACAATATTGCTATCAACAGGACATTTCTCTTTAGTACACTAAAGGTTAATGGAGAAACGGAGATAGGAGGAGGAGTCTGCGCTGCCCTCTGTGAAAATTGCCTTCTAAAAACCAAAGCAGATGTTTGCAGGCTTTTGTTCCGCTCTGCGCTGCAACCTTGTAAATGAAGAGCGGGGAAAGCACAGTGGGCTTCCTTAATTTAAAGCTACAGGGACCAAAGGATGTTGCCTACAAAGCGGCTTTGAGTTTTAAGATGAAATTTACACAGCCAATGACGAGGCAATGTCAGCTGAAATAGTGAAAGCAGATCCTTGAAGCTGACTCAAGAACTTGTTTGGTTGGATTCAGGTTTGTCAGACACTGAAGTATTCCACAGAGGCTCCAAACCACAGGTACCAGTCATCAAAGTCTTTGAAGTTACAATGTAGGGATACAATCTGATATGCATATATGGTTTTGCTTTGCATGTCTAGAGAAAGAAAAGCCACTTTGACCATTAGAGGCCAAGGGGAAACGGGGTAACAGTAGCAAGCATAGAGCAGGACCTTAGCCAAGTGAGCTGAGAGCCATAAAAAATATAATACTCTCCATTCATGTCTATACTTCCTCTGTTTCTTTTTCCCAAAGGGGAGCCAATTACTCATTATATCTCCTCCCCATCCCCCCAACCCCACCACCATCCTGACCACTACCCGCCATTCCAACCTATAAATGGACAATATTACAGTAAGTAGAGAGGAGACACCATTATAATGTTGCCAGCCTGGAGGAATTCCTTCCTACGCAATCACCCTTCAAAATGCTGACTCATTCCCAATAGAGGTTGGTGGTTTGGAATTGTGGGAGAAACTGGAAAATGACCAGTTTGCTAAAAAATCAGAGTGCAAACTAAGTGGATTGAACTTAATATTGTGCCATTTTAGTGGCATGTTCGATTTTATTCTCATGCAGCATGTTCATATAAGACATGAATCAAGTGTACATTAATTTACACAATGAGAAACAAATGGCGTCAAGTCTGTTTGGCTTGGCAATGGATGCATTTATTGAAACTTACTGACATACGATGAAAGCCAGCCAAGCAAACGAGGCCAGTAAGTTCATCCTGCACAGATTCATCCTGGCTGAGCAAAAGCATCCCAGTGCCTTCATACAATATTCTCAAAGGTCTCATTCTCATTCTGCATGTCCTGTTCTACTCTAAACTACTACTACTTCCAAAAATGGTAACCCTTCATCTTTGACTCATCTTCTCTGTCTGCAGTGATCTCCAGTACATTTTGTTCAGAAACAGGAATGTTTCTGCCGTGTAGCTCTGACTCAAAACTCAAACAGTTTTACCTGATAATAATTGATCGTATGTATACAGCACTTACGTGTTTTGCCGTTCTCAGACATGCGTTGTCCCTCTCCAGCAGAGTAGATAGGCACCACAGTTACAGTGTAGAGAGTATCAGATTGCAGGTTCTTCAGGACAGTGTTGTAGGTGCTGCCGGATACCTGCTCCTGGATAGATGCACAACCAGATACACATTGGGTCATGGTCTGGCCAATGGCGGTACGGCCTCTTCATCGTTATAGAGGGGAAAGCATTCACTTAACCCTTCATTTTGTGGTTTATATGGACAAAAACCAGAGGGGGAACCAATTTAGGGTAAAGGCACAGTATGCAAGTGGGCTGTAGGCAAACCAGATGTAGGATCCAACTGCAGTATGTCACAGTATATGGAGCAGAAGTAATATTACAGAGCAGAGCCAAAGAGCCACATATTTTTTTCTGGCTTAGTAACGTTACATTGAAGCCATTTAAAACAGGCAAGGGGTAAGAGAGGAGGTAGCTAATGTGAGATCAGGTTCTTTCTTTGCCATTCAACTTTTCCAGTTAGCTATAGTAACTCCACTTAAACTCCAGCCTACCATCTCCTCAGCTCCTCCAGCTGTAGGGACGTAGTAGATCCTGTACTGACGCACGTTCCCCTCAGCAGCCTCCCATTGGACATTCAGGGTGCTGGTGGTGGGATCAGTGACCTGCAGGTTCCTAACACCACCCAGAGGCTCTGGAGTGAGACACAAGTAACACACACTTAGAAATAGCAACATTTTTTACTGAATGGTCATACTCTTCATTGTGCATATTCATGGTAGGATCATGGAAAGTCGAAGTTTTTTATTTTATTTTTTATTTCATTTTATTTTACATTTTTTACAGTGATTGACAACACCCAAAAAGCAAGGCATGTTCATAACAAATGTCAATAATAAATAGTCACTTACTGGTCCTGCCAAGGCCTTCGAGCTCACCGCTGACTGATCTGGGGTAGACCGCTACCACACTGATGGAGTATTCAGTGTCAGGGGTCAGCTTGGGCAGCAGGACTGTGGTCTTCTTTCCTCCAATCTGGGTCTGGATGGGAGAGAATACATGTTGGATTCCTTGTCTCACAGTGCATTACTGTCACTTAGAATAGATCACTAGTCTGCTGTTGCAATTCCTAAAATCTGTTTTGCTTAATCTTCAAAAACATCCATTTGTAACTCTAGTATCAGCTCAGGGAAAAAGATATTTCATATGTTTCCAGAGCTTAACAACTCCCCCTGGGCTCGTTAAGATGTCAATAACCTGATGGAAAGAATTCTACCTGAAAAAATACTAGAACGTCGCCATTTTAGTGGAAGGATGTTGCGAGCATTTTTGGATGTGGTCACTGGAGGAGGAAGAGGGCTTTCATGGCAGGAGACAGGGAGGAGGTCAGGTCAGTCCAAAAGGAGCTGAGGAGGAAGCCAAGAACTTCTACAGGGAGAGGAGGGCAAGTTACAAAAGAACAGTGCCCAGGAGGTGTGGGATGGGATGAAAAGGATCACTGGACATTAACAATCAGGTCCTGGCCGTGCTGATGGACGGGCTGATGAGCTAAACCTGTTTTTCAACAGGTTTGACTCAACCCCCACCCCCAAGAGCTCAGCGCATCCAGTCAGGGGATACGGGAGCTATCCAAGCTCCGAATCAACAAAGCAATGGGGAGGAGGAGTACAGAACTGTGGAGAGCTTCGTCAGATGGTCCGAGGAGAACCACCTTCAGCTCAACATCGGCAAGACCAAGGAATTGATGTTGGACTTCCGACGGAGCAGGAAGCCCCCAACCCCTATTACCATCCAGGGGGAAGAAATAGAGATGGTGGACTCGTACAGGTTCCAAGGCACATAAACAATAAACTGGACTGGACGGACAACACTGAGGCCCTCTATCAGAAAGGACAGAGCAGACTGTTCTTTCTTAGGAGCCTCAGGTCCTTCAACATGTGCAGCAAGCTATTGCAGATGTTCTACCAGTCTGTGGTAGCCAGCACACTGTTCTTTGCTGTGGTGTGTTGGGGAGGCGGCATCAAGGCTGAGGAGACCAACAGACTCAACCAGCTGGTGAGGAAGGTCAGCTCTGTTGTTGTGTTAGAGCTGGACAGTCTAGAGGCAGTGGTGGAGAGGAGGATGATGAAGATGGGGAGCACCGTCCTTCAGCTACAGACTCCTCCCCCCCAGGTGCAAGACGGAGCGGTTCATGCGTTCCTTTGTGCCGACAGCCATCAGGCTGTATGACAGTCTGACACTTCAAACCTATGGACTATTACTACTCACTATTTACACTTTGGAACATGTTTATTTATTTATTCTGTATGTACATGATCGCTGGGCCACTTTACTTTACACTTTATCTTACCTACCTACTTATTCAATACAACTTATATTATTTTATGCCTAAATACTCTGGATTTTTTATACTGTTCGTTCGTTGTCCTCCGCTTATCCGGGTCCGCGTCGCGGGGGCAGCATCTTCAGCAGGGAAGCCCAGGAAGCCCTCTCCCCCGCCACTTCCACCAGCTCTTCCGGGGGAATCCCGAGGCGTTCCCAGGCCAGCCGAGAGATGTAATCCCTCCAGCGCGTCGTTGGTCGACCCCCACGGAGGCGTCCGGGAGGCATCCTAACCAGATGCCCGAACCACCTCAACTGGCTCCTCTCGACGTGGAGGAGCAGCGGTTCTACTCAGGGGTCAACATACAACAGAAAGGAATTTATTTACAAAAGATAGTTAACGAAAAGTACAAATGAACAAAATGTGCCTGAAGCTCAAGTTACACTAATGGACTCCCAAAACAAACGCGTTAACAGGGGAAGAGCCGCAGACTGAGAGGCTGAATGGGCTTATAGAGCTGGGAGAAGTGACCAGACACACACACACACACACACACAGCATGGGGCCGTCACGATGGGGAGATAAGTGTCACGTTGTGTGTTTTGTGAACTCAACCTAAAAAGACTCTTAAGCATTTTGTAAACAATATCTTTGCATTTGCACGCCAAATACACTGAGATATTAAGGGCAAAAGACGACAGAGATACTGTAGACTAATTGGAAAGCGTAACCATAGATAATGAGCTCGTTGGCCTCGGTGGTCTGTAGCATAGAGCTCATGTCCGTGTGCAAGTAGATAACACCTCATGAATAAGACTTAAAATAGATCGTTGTGATTGTCACTTGACAATCAAATTGCAATTTCGTCACACTGTTTTTCACTTTACATTCACGTTCATCAGCTCTAATCTAACATGTTTTGTTATCTCATCCATTCTAGAAATGATGAAAGGCTCCGTCACCGTCACTATTTTAATGAAATTGTCAAATAACGTGACAATTTATCACTCAAATTTTTAAATTGACATATGCAATTTCATCACATCTGTTTTTAATTGAATTTTGGTTGCTCCCACCCCTCATAAAGGAGACTTGGTGCTGTTGGGTTTTATAAATCGCCTAAAGATCATCGATGTCAAAGATTATTCTGCACCTCATTGACATTTGATATCATCTAATATCACGCAACAATATTTTGGGTTGTCACATCTCTTGATAATTGCCCGCGGAGCCATAATCCACAGCAGCTCATGAGCCACCGGTTGGCATCCTTCTCCTCCAACACCACTGACAGCCGAGACACAGGCAGAAACCCGTGGCCCACGATGCCTCACGTTCCCACCTGAGACCCGACATGAAGATGATCACCAGCAATTAGGTGCATCTGGCACTTTCCCTGGAGCCACGTTTGTAATTAACTGCTGAATGACTAATAACGTCGGTCCCCATTGCCCCGGTCAAATACAAAACTAGGCTCAGAGAAAGTGTAACGGGGGAAATATCTCCACGAAGAACCGGCAGCTGTGCTACTCGACGCAGCGGGGCTGGGAGGCGACGTGAAATAGAGATGCTGCAGAATCTATCGACTGAGAGGATGCAATTAGCTCCAAAAGTTCCTGTGAAGAGATTTTTCCCGGCGATAAGTCACAGTAGACGGCCTGTGGCTCAGGTGATCTATTCACAATCTGTGTGTGAAGGCATCTGGCGTTTACCCAAGAGTGTGTTGCATATAGACAAGAGCTGCCACGGCTGCAGTGGTATCAGGGACATCACCATCAAAACTCACAATCAAAACCCGCGTCCACGTCCTAAAGTTTAGACACCTTTCGTTTTGAGATTTGATTGCTTAAAAACTGCATTTATCTGCTGAATAAATGAGACACTAAGATTCTGAACGCTGTTAATGAGGCTCTAAAAGGTTTTTACTAGAGGGTGGTCACTGCTTTGGTCTCTAAGCCTATTGTGAAGCGTCGTTTCTTAACAAGGTCCTTCTGACACGGTCAAAAAACCGCTGGCCAACAGTCTCCCTGGACGACGGGAAAAAGCAAAAACGTCTCAGAAGGAGCAGCAGCTCTTATCAGAGGCTGCCAGATGCCAGCCCACAACTCAGACCCACGCACAGCCTGAAGGTGCACCGCAACGCTAAGCCATCTTGCATTGGAGAGAGAGAGAGAGGAGGAGGAGGAGGGAGGGGAGGAAAGAAAGAAAGACGTGTAGCCTGGGAACATTCGGAGAGGGGAAAGTGGATCATCGTGCGGAGGAGGGTCGATTGGCGCAGTAGGAGGCTCGAAAAAGTGGATCGGTAGCGTCAAAGACCAAATCTCTCCCTCTCCCCCCATATGCCCGAGTGGCTAAAGATGGAAGAAAGACAAAACAACTTTGGCAAAAATGTGAGCTGTTCCCATGAAAAAAAAACCCGAAAAGTTGCAGTGATGGCGCTCTGCATGGGCAACAGTAAAGATGCAAATCAGTTGTGAGTAACAGGCTCCATCCATCATCCTGGTTACAGACCTAGAGGCAAACGCAGGAGCCTAGAGGCCGTCTCTCAGCGTGGGCGCATGCTTTACACTATCTATTTTACATGAGAGGGGTAGAAAACATTTTTACAGTCTGATCGAGCTGCCTGAGATTATACTATGACAGGCTGCTGAAAGGGAAAGTGGTTGACAGGCAGCAACGCTCTAAGTGATGACACGCATAGGTGCACACACTTGACATGAGTACACACACACACACACACACACACACACACGAGTGACAAGAAATGAAGGAGTGAGGAACACTATAGCGTGGTAACATCTACACTAACCACCAGGATGTCCTCCATGAGGGAACATAGAATACATTTTGATCTGAAAGTCCGACAGAACAACTTCTTCCTCTCATCACACGTAGATCTAATAGTGTTTCCAGGTAAGTCTACTTTGTGTGATTCTGGTTGGACTCCAGATGAGGACATGCAGCGATGAAATGTGCAGACAATCAGAACATGAAGGACAGAGCCATACAGAGTTTAGTGCAGAGGAAACGAATCAGAGGATCCCACCAGTGGCATTTGAACTTGACCCTCCTGGAGGAAACCGACTCAGTACATGAAACGTCCTGAGGCAGTAAACTCCGCCCATCTGCTGCTCTCAGCACAACAAAATG
>CABFOS010038953.1:4473-22112 GCA_900660315.1 Diretmoides pauciradiatus
ATTGTAGTTTTACACTTAATAGGAATTTCATTAAACTATTACTGGTAAAGCAAAATGGACCCATATGCTGGAAACTAATTAACTTGAGAAAGTATATATTGTTCTTTTAACACATGGATCATGTGTTAAAAGGACAATTTGCAAATTAGAACATGTACAGTATTTGGATACAACAAAATTCTACAATTGAGCATCACTGCATTAGTTACGCTGACAAATGTAATTTATCATTTATCGCATGATTCTCATCATTTCAAGAGGTACTCAGATAAAAGCACCAGATATCAACAGTTCACTTGACAAAATAGATTGGCATTTCATGGAACTTGGAAGCTTATATACCATAAAGAAACAGGTGTAATGGTCTAATTGATAGTTAAACTTAATTCTCTGATCACCCTCTTGCTTGTGCCATGTATCAATGTCTGGAAACTCCTTAGAAACATCTTATAGTAGAGAAAGGACTCAAAGCATGCTGAGCACCTTAACATGTTTACCCATTTTGGTCTTAATTAGAGATTCACCATTTGAGAAATTTCATACAATTCGTACAAAACAGAGCTGCCATAGAGGTAAAACTCACTATGAAATGTCATTGAAGTTATTATCTGAAAATAATTGTTTGCAAAAGGAGAAAGTATGTAATCATCTCTATTTTACCGTTAAATGGACATAGCATTTCAGATTGGCACCTTTAGCTTCCTTCCTCTGAGGAAGTAGATGTGGGCTTTGATCAACGAACCATATCGTTGTTGTGTTGACATCGGCTTTTCACCCAGTGCTCTTTGGGGATGCCGGAGACGTCCGAGCTGCTGGTGTTGTTTTGGTCTCTAAGTTGTAAAAGGATTAGCTAAGAGAGTCTGAGTTTGGGGTGTGATGGTGAGCACTGAGGTGGTGCCCAGTGTTGTAAGAAAGTCCTAATTAGATTACTGTAACCCTCCTATGAGGGGCTCCACTGTTGGTGGTCCAGTGTGGTGGCACATGGGACCACATCGGGCTCAGAGTTTAGACGGGGAGAGCTGTGAGAGGCCGGGGGGGGGGGCTCTCAAATCCCCTTTAAACCTTTTGTCATTTATAACAGGGATTTATTTGTCATTAAAGAATAATCATTGGATGAGAACAGCATCTTGAGGCACAATTGGGGTTTTGTCAGATAAATAACTTTTTTTACCATTCAAATAAATAAATTATTGCACCTGTGCATGGGAACTAATGTTAATGGATAATATTGTAAACAATGAGCTTAACTTGTGTCCGGCCACGTCATTGGTGAATTGACATTGCCCTCCACTGCTCCGGTTTGACTCTGTTGACTGTTTTGTTCTCGTCAGACTGCTTATTGTGTATCTGAAAGGCGGCTGCTAGCCTCCGCCTCACCTCCGCCTCACCTCCGCCTCACCTCCGCCTCACCTCCGCTTCCTCCAACCATGGTGACCGTGTTGGTCTTTACCAGAGTTTAGCTCCCATGTTCAGGTTTTGTCTCTCTTTACCAGTGGGACACGTTCCTCCCTCCTCCCTTTACAAGTGGAACTGACGTAAGGTTGAGCACGCATCAGCTGGACGTTCCTATTAATGCACCAGTTGAATAGTTGCTCCGTGTTGTTGCTTTGCCTTTTTATTATGCTGCTGAATGTAGTAAGAGAAGTAGAGGACGACCACAGAAACACGTCATGACATCTAGCCACAATTGTGCAGGTGTTGGGCTACATTTTAAATGTTACATCCCTTTGTAGGCATAGGGCAGTTTCTCATCATGTCTGTGTGATCATATGTGACAAATAGGAATTCTGCATTTTATTACAGTTCAGAAATTGTTGTGTATTGGAAAAGAGTACAAATATAAATCTGATTGTACCACTTGTTGCAGCATCATGAAGTTTTCAGATGAGTTAGGAACTTGAAGGTGTTAGGAAGAGTTGTGTGCAAGCTGGTAAAACTATCTCTCTGTTCATTTGACACACTTCTAACATGCACCCTAACATGCACCCTAACATGCACCCTAGCATGCACCCTAGCATGCACCCTAACATGCACCCTAACATCCACCCTAGCATGCACCCTAGCATGCACCCTAACATGCACCCTAGCATGCACCTTAGCATGCACCTTAGCATGCACCCTAGCATGCACCCTAGCATGCACCCTAGCATGCACCCTAGCATGCACCCTAACATGCACCCTAACATCCACCCTAGCATGCACCCTAACATGCACCCTAACATGCACCCTAGCATGCACCCTAACATGCACCCTAACATGCACCCTAGCATGCACCCTAGCATGCACCCTAGCATGCACCCTAACATGCACCCTAACATGCACCCTAACATGCACCCTAGCATGCACCCTAGCATGCACCCTAACATGCACCTTATGTGTGCGCGCTTGATTTGTAGTTCTAAATTGTGTTACTTCCCTTACCTGCCCCCACTAATTGCTCTGTATAGCTGTATATCTCTTAATGAATAAAGTTAGGCAACAACATTCAGATTACATACATCTTTCTGCATGGCATTGCACTGGCAATACCTTCAAGGATCTGATCATGTGGACAGATTGGGTCGACTGCACTGCGCCATCTGTGTGGGACCTTAATAACTGGGCTGGTGATTTATTGCCTGTACTCAGCAGTGTCTTTTTGAGAGAAGCCCAGACAAAAGCAGCGACCCTCGCCCCCCTGCTGTTTTTAATAGTTCTTTAGGATGTGCACGAAAAGAGTGGTAATGTGGAGGCTTCAGCCTTTTAGGACACAAACTGAAAGAGGATTGAGTGGCTAAAATGAAAGTAGATTGGGGAATGTGATCAAAAGATTGTCTGTACACGTCTGAGCCAAAAAAAAGCTAAGTGATGATCAACTTTTCTTTAATGTTAACGCAGCAACAGAAAGCACTTTGAGCCAAAGACTTCTCATTGTCCCGTCACTCAGTATCCCACAGGCTTATATTTTATGTTCATGTTGTCTATTGCTCCAGTAATGTCTCGTCAGTGACCCCCCCCCCTCCCATCCCCTCCTGAGGGCGATAAGGTGCCGCTGGAGAAAAGCTCGTCTTATCTCTTTCCTGCGCTGTGAAGCAGTCATGTTTTATGGGTTGTAGCTCTTTTGTGTCCTTGTTCTGTCCCTCTTCCCTGATCACTAACACTCATTCCTCATGGAAGTTGTTTGAAGGCCTAGAATAGCTTTGGAAAAGGACCCCCCCCCCTTTCCCTCCATCCCTCTCTCTCTCTCCTTCCACTCCTCTGTTCCCGCTTTAATGAATCCCGCCTCCTTATCATTTATCTCTGCACCCCCTCTCCCTTTCTCCTCAGTTTTAGGGGCCTAGAGGGGGCATCCTCTTTTCTCTCCCAGCTGGGTTTGTTGACACACAGTCAATCTAGGGCTCTCTTTCACCTCGACCACCCCTCTTTTTAACTTGCCCCCTCCCCTCAACTCTACCCTCCTCTTCTCTTGAACAGTAAAGCTGCCACAGCTGTGGACTGTATTAGCATAGCCGCAGAGGAGAAAGGGGGGTCGCTAAATATATTACAGCCATTACCTTTTGTTTAAGAGCTGACAGTTTTAAAACATTTCAGCTTTTCTCTGTGCAAAGGGAAAGACCACAAAAGAAAAGAAGAGTTGATTTCATTGTAACAGCTTTTTAAATATGGGTCAGAGAACTATTAGGGAGAGGGGGATGAAAAGCAGTTTTCTGTTTTTGTTGGAATGAAAACAAGTGGACATTCAATTAGTTTAGCTAAAGAAAAAACAAAAGATTTAAAAAAAATAGTCAAGCTCATATTCTCCGCGGCAGTTCTCCGTCATCCGGCATTCAAATGACACTTGGAAATCTCACAGTGAAAAGGAAACTTGTATTACAGCTCACAAAGTAGAAGTAGAAGTACCTTTATTAAGAATTAAGAATTTGATTTCCGTCGCATTCAGGCTGAACGGTTTATTTCTCTTGCCATCAGCAGGTGTTGGGATGAACAGGTCCAGGCCCAACTGGGATAAAAAGGCCTCCCAGCCTCCTCTTACCAGGATTACCCGCAGTTCTGCCTCCCAGGCCCGGCAGACGGAGCCAGCGGAGCCTCAGGACTCGGGGCCCGGCCCGTACGGAAAACAGCGCAAGAAGCAGACTGACTCAGCCCTGGCCCAGGACCTCAGCCAGATGAGTGTCAGTGGACAGGACCTTTTCCCTACATGGTAAGCCTGCCTCATTCTGTCATGTAATAGTAAGTCAATGTAGTAAAACGTCTCATTAATGTCATTTATATGGACTTTCTCTTTAGTAAAGGAAAGACGTCCAAGAGCAGCTGTGACCCTGTGCAGGCCGGTCAGTCTTCTGGGTCCAGATCTACTCAGGGTACTCCGTCTGCATTTGGAGTCAAGTCATCGTCCCGGGGCGGTCTAGCCTCTGTGGCTCGGCTGGTGAAGCTAGGCCGGTGTAAGAACGTGGTGGTGGTGGCTGGGGCAGGGATCAGCACAGCCAGTGGGATCCCAGACTTCAGGTTTGATTCCTTGCATATATTCGTCGTTTTGAGTGTATCCTGTACCCGAAGAGTTTGAGGTTCCAGCCAGAGCCATTAATCAAGTTCAAGTATTCTTAAGCAAGACACTGAACCTGCTCACTTATTGCTCTACTACTCACTAAGTTGCTCCTTGATAAAAGCATCACCTTAATGCCGTACACATGAGAATGCTTTCGCTGCCCCACTTGTAGAACGCCAGGAACAGGTCTCTACGCTAACCTAAAGAAGTACAACATCCCTTACCCGGAAGCCGTTTTCAACATCGACTACTTCTCCAACGACCCACAACCTTTCTTCTCCCTGGCCAAGGAACTGTACCCGGGCAGCCACCGACCCAACTACATCCACTATTTCATCCGCATGCTGCATCACAAAGGTCTGCTGCTCCGGATGTACACCCAGAACATCGACGGTCTGGAGAAAAGTGAGTGGGATCTTAAAGGGAAAAAAAAGACAGTTAAATGATCAGAAACACAAAGTCTTGATTGTGGGTTGATTTATTTGTTTTTCTTCTCCACAAAATGGCTCAGACTAAACTTGTTTCCTCTGAATGTCAGTTGTAATATCGAGGTTCATGCAAAACCATTCAAAAATAGTTTTCCAGGCTTGGAAAAGTTGTGGAAAATTGAACACGCACATATTTTTGGAAATGTCATGGAAATTTGTTGATCGGAAGCTTGGCTGCTTGTTGATCCACTTCCTTTGAAGAATACATTTCCTGATACTATCGACAGAAATAACTAACTATGACTAAATAAGACTGGAATATTCAGATCAACTAATCAACGTAAAATAATGTGACATTTGCAACATAGGCTCTGACAAATATTGGTCATGTACTGTAACTTGTGCTATATGTGATGGAATAGTGTTGGAAAAGTCATGGAATTTGATGAATGAAAAGGTGTAGAACCCCTGTAATATTTATATTTAATTACCTTCTTCACAGTGTGCGGCATCCCGGATGACAAACTTGTGGAAGCTCACGGTAGCTTTGCCACAGCTTCCTGTCACCTGTGCTACACCCCATACCCTGCCGAGGAGGCTAAGGTACGGCCCGGGGGTCCGACAGTACAGCGTCTTGTTGCATTTGATGACCAACCGATTAATCTTTGCTTCATTCGCACTTGTTTTACAGCACGCCATAATGAGCGGCACCGTCCCCATCTGTACATTCTGCGCTGCAACAGTGAAGCCCGACATTGTGTTTTTTGGAGAGGACCTCCCTGAGAAGTACTTCCTTCATTCTAAAGACTTCCCCAAAGCAGACCTCCTCATCATCATGGGCACGTCTCTACAGGTTAACATCAGCCTTGTCAAATGAGTTTCTTGTGTAGGGAAACCTTGAGCTCAGCTATACCCAAACGTAAATACAATGTGTTCCAGATTGAGCCGTTTGCCAGCCTGGTGAATACGGTGCGGTCTACTGTGCCACGTCTCCTCCTGAACCGGTACGCCGTGGGTCCCTTTGAGAAGGTCCCCCGGCGGAGAGGAGACCACATGGAACTGGGCGACCTGGTGGAGACAGTGCAGAGGTTCGCTGAAATGCTCGGGTGGAACAATGAGATCGAAGACCTGATGAGGAGTCAGGAAAATGGGGTTGGTTCTATATTAAGCTTTGAGTACTAATAGGGTTCTTACTAGTAGGGAAGGCACATAGTTATATATATATATTATATTATACTATAACTCTCTCTGCAGAGCATCACTAGTTTGGTAAGCAGCAGTCCATCAGTGAGCGGACAGAAGACGTGCCCGAGCAAATCCAACGGCCTGGGGAGGAGAGGAGCGTCCGAGCCACAGGGCAGACGGCCTCCCAAGTCCAGACCAGGGGCTCAAAGACCCGAAACCAGCAGCGGTGAGGAGACGGATTCAGAGACTGACAGCAAGAGCTCCGCGTCATCCAGCCCAAGCAACTGAAACGAAACATTTTATGATACGTTGCACCGTTTAGTTCAGAAGACACTGGAAAGGTTCGCCAGTTTCTTCTCTGTTGTGCATTTCAATGAGACTTCTAACGTTATCCTGTATATGTACGTCACTCTTGATGTTCTTTTCTACTAGTGGCCAAGTGGATTGCAACGATGAAGGTGTGTGTGTGATGTGCACATGTATATCTAAGGCACTTATCCCCCCGATATACTTTTACATTAAATACATGTATGCTGCTTTACACTAACTCAGCTGAGAGGACAGTGGTGAATTAGTCTGGGAGATGTGACCCCGTTGGATCTGGTTCTCCATCTAAAACACTACGAAACGTCTCGACCCTGCAACAAAAATGCCCAAATGTGTATGGAAGTGTTTGTATGAGAGAAAGAGGTTAATAAACGTTTGTCATCTTTTATATCAGTATAACACTGTATTGTTATATTAAACAATATTTAATAAAGTATCGTATAATTTGCGTCATCTTTTATACAATTTCCCCCTTTTGCACCGGTTAAAAAAAAAAGACAAAACCATTCTTACGCTCCAGTTTTAATAACTTTGAGATAGAAGCCAAACTGTGTGATTACATTTACAGTATGCAAAGAATGTACAGAATGATTCTTCCCATCACATATTACTTCCTGATGGAGAGAAAATGATCAACATGCGTTGTTTATTGATCCTATTGTGCAAAAAACAAACAAACTTGCATTTGTACAGGAGCACAAATATCTCTATATATATATATCTTTTAATAGACTTGGTAGAAAAAAAATCTTAAGTGCCCCAAAATTAAATCAAATATGTTTTGTGCTGTATAAATCCACCCTCAGAATTAAATTAATCTAATCTTTACTGTCATTTTACTGATTTATGTTTGTGTGAATAGGTACTAGTGGTCATTTACAAATTAGGTGAAAAATGTGCTTATAGTTAATCACCATCAGTTACTAATCCATGTAACAAAGCAATAAAACATTTTCTCTCAAAGTTAAATTCAGGCAATTTCCTGGTATTGTAATTGGCAATGAATAGAATTATTTTCTTTACAACTATCAGTAATCTAGAGGAGAGAGAATGTACACTTATGGGACCGATTCTATTGAAGCATTACCAACCATGCAGTTTTCTTCAGTAGAACCGGCAGCTATACATCTGATCAAACCGTAGCAATACATTTCAAGGGCTCATTCTTTTGAATCCATACACTAAACTTGTGGATTTATAGAAAATCAGCAAAGTTTTCAATATAGAAAAAAAATCACATTTCTGAGAATTTAACATCATGCAGAATTGGCAGAGAAAGTACAATTAATAGAAAAGTAATTTGATTACACACGTTTCTTTGTCAAGTCCACGATTTGTAAGGCAGAAACAATCCAAATACTATTCAACCACCACAGGAACATGTTGCATCTCTCCATTAAAGTCTTCAGCTTAAATAAAACGATGATATAACATGGTGAGGGCCTTGCGATTACACAATGGAGTACAGCGACTATTATTATAATAGTGACTATATAGTGAGCAGCAAAAGGCTGAAGGAGTTTGCTCATCCAAAGTGTCCTTCAGCGATACGCCACGAAGCCCCATTGGTCAGTTGGCAAAAGTCGGAAAATTGCCATGGTGATCAACGGGTTCACTGATGATTACAGAGCTCATTTTGACTCATTCTGTGCTGTATATTAAATTAAACTCTGCTGCCATTGCCTGAAATCTAATGTACCTCATTCTTTTGGTCCATTGTCGACAGGCAGTCCCATTTTAAACCAAAGAGTGGCATCAGTGTTTACAATTACTATAATTCCATGTTTAATGTATGTATAATGCACTTTTTTTTTATCCTGTCAACATAAATAAGAAAATGTATCAGAAAAAAAAGTGAAGAGAAACTAAAAATCATAAGCACAGTTAAGGAATGATTTCTTATTCAGACCAGTTACACTTTCCTCAGCCATAACAAAGAGTGCTTTCAGTGAGATATACACCATCCAGTAAAAATGATTATCTACCTCTATGTTGTCAACTTAGGGAAAAGTTAACAAATGCAAACAAAGGTGCATGAAAAGGAAAACAAACTTCTCACACAAAAGTTAGCGATCAAAAGTAACCCCTATGTGTAATGGTGCCATTAGAAAGTCTATCCGCCGTGTGTCAAGTCCAGCTCCGCGTTAGAGAAAGGCCCCTACGGTTTCCTGCGTCGCGGCCCAGTGGGCAGAGGAAGAGGTGGCCTGGATAGGGAGAGCACTAGTCAGAGTCTGATCCTGAGCTGTCCTCGGCTGGCCGGCACAGAGTTTCGTCGAGGGGTGCTAGTGTCCCGTCCTTCCTGACCCCCATGGGCCGGATGAGGTTCTGCCTGTGGACACAAAGATCAGAATGTCAGCAGTCGTGAAAGGCAGCGATCTCCTTGCTAGGTGGACAGGCATCAGACAGCAAAAGGACTAAATTAAAACATGTGTCTTGTTTGCCGGTTTTCAAAGTTGTTTTTTTGCACTTTCAAACAAATCCGCCTTCAGGTCCAAACCCTCTGGGATTAAGGGGGGCGGCCTTAAAGAGGGCTTGCTGGTGCCGTTGTACATCTTTACTCTCTCTTACATCCAGAGCTCAAGAGCCCTCAGAGCACAACCTCCCTCCCCCTTCACAGACACTCACCCCTGTTTGGTCATCCTCTCTCCCACTTGGCCCTCCTCCCCTCCTATGGCAGTTTAATTACAGGATCAGTGCTCAGTCTAATCTCCTCAAAGCCATGGCCGCCTCTCCATCCTGATCCAATTATATCTGCACTGTGTCACCACTTCCCTCTAAGATGATTTATCAGAGAATTATCTAATCAAAGATTTAAGAAGGATCTATTTGCATTCATTTGCAGGAGTCAAACGTAAATGGCCATGTAATTCCTGAAATTAAAACGGGCCTATCTTGTGAAACTATAGTTACAAAAAGAAAATGGAGATGAACTATAGCCTGGTAAAGTGTCATTTCAACATGTATTGGATATCCTTTTAGTGAAGTAATTTGCAGGGAGGAGACTGTGAATAATATGTGGATATACAGTAGGCTGGCAGAAAATACACAAACATACAAATACATACAACAAATACATACAATAAGTCGATTTTAGTTGTGAATCCTACACCTCTGACAGAGCCACCTGTCCATGGCCTCATATCATCAGTCAAACACAGCAAGGAACAAGGTGAGAGGATAACAAGTCTACTGAAAAAAACAAACAAAGACATGCACCATCCACCCAACCAGAGGGGACGGAGGCTGGCAGATGTAAAGGGGTGGGGGCAGAGAATATGTGCTAATTGGAGGACCAGTTAAGCACATTCTTGCAGGGGTCTGACTGATCTCCTGAGAGCTTGCATTGGGGGAGCGCCACTGGCTGCACCTCTCCCTCACCACCGCATCTCCTTTACACCGAGGAAGAGAAAGAGGATGCAGCCTTGGAAAGGAATCTACTTGTGGACACACGTGCCTCATTACAACTCAACCCCCTCCTTTTTGGCTCAACAATGACAAGGACAGCTTGCCTGTGTCTGCAAACATGTTCACCCATGTTTCTTCTTCTTCCACGTTCCATCCAAATTGCTCTGTCTCAGTCTCTGTCTGGGGGTAATGTTTGGCTCCTCAAAATGAGAAGAATAAAGTCGGGACATGTTATTAAAACCCCCCGAATGCGACACATAAAGGAGCCGCGGCCTGCAGGCCAACCACGTGCGCCAATTAGGTGATAATTAATGGAGTGTTGGTAATGATGCTGCACTTCTGTGCCGGCAGCTTCCATTTACTCCAGCTGAATGCTGCAGCATGCTGGAAGTCCGCGTCTAATTGAAGCCGGGGCTTACGGCAAGAGATTCTTCCTTTAATGATTCGGTTGGCAGGGAGCGAGCGCACTGTTACCTTTGTACAAGCATCACATTTGACTAGTGTTAGCCTCCGCTCGCTAAGGAAAGGTCAACACAAATACAGCAGGGCTCCCAGTCGAGACAATAAATCATACACATAATTAAAACGCGGGCAGCAGCAACAGTTGTTCATAGGAAAAAGGTTAATCATCTTAGTGGACAATTGATTGTTGGTCAAAGCGCTCCTTTATTTATGTCGTATATTCACCTTGACAACTTGTCAAACATGTTGACGAGTTTCTGGGCTTCATACTCCTTCTGCTCCTCCGTCATCTCTTCCATGGGGTTTGGCATTGGTTCCTCAACGTGGCCTGTGATGGGGTTGATGCTAAGACAAGCAGAGGAGAAACAGATAAGACACATGTAGTGTTATTGATTCATAGGCTTTATAATGTTATAGTAGCAAGTAGGGACGGTAAGATTCATGATAGTTCCAGATGCGATTGCCCCGATTAAAGAAGTGCACCGGATACAAAAATAGCAAAAATAGACAGAGAAATCCACCGTTCACCACAGTTTCAATGTTTATATCTGCAGAATATGTCACAGACATGAAAACATATATATATATTTTAAATAAACATTAACTGTACTGTACTCTCACACACACTTTGCTTCGCACTCATTCATTTCTCTCTCTACCTACTGAAAGTGTTAAGCAGATGCGTCTGCTGGCAGTAGTTACGGCACATTGCACTATGGTGATTGTTATTTGCACATTGTTAATCCTGAGCATCCTTCAATTGTTACAACTGTTAAGTGTGTTAAGTGTTGTTAAAGTACTGTACTGTACTGTAAACTGAGAACACTACACTAGACAAAGGAGTTGTGAAAAGTTTAGATGTCAAAAAGAAACGGCATAAATGAGATACTTACTGAGTTGCAGTACTCGAGAAACAAATATGTTAAGTAAAAATGGCACTTTTTAAAATTAATTTATGATTTGCTGCTTAAGAAATAAAATCAAACTCTCTGAACCATATTGAATTGCAGAGCATCATTCTTTTGCATCGCGTTGAATCGTATCATATCAAATCAAATCGTGTCGAATCGCATTGGCAGTTGCTTCATATGTATCATTAATGTATCGGATCGTCGAGATGCATATGGCATCGCCTCAGCGATGGAGACGCACATCCAGTAGACAGTAGTGTGGCTGGAGGTAGATTATTACAGCGCCATTCTAAACCACGTCCACTCACAAGGGTTTAGCAGATTTGTATTCCTCTGTGTCTGAATCTTCATCTTCAGAGTACTGCGTCTCCCCTCTCCCTCCTGCCAGAAGTCCTCGGGCCACCAGGAGTCCGGCTGCATTCCCATACCCTGTGTACTTCAACAGGTTGTCCACTACGAGACAACACCCCAAATACACATAACTGTGGCGTACTACTGACATTATAGTTACATTGCAATCATCTATGAGTCTCATACTATTTTTTCATCAATCAACTCCTACCAAATCATGAAACCTGTTCACTCTCATGTTCTCTATCTACCCAACCGGTGGTCGCCCCTTCTCACCGCTCTCTTTGCAGAGGACAAAGAGGAACTCTGCAGCACTCTGCTTTACGCCCATGTCTACATGAGTCATGAGGCGGACCAACTTGTTTCTGATGGTGGTGCCGATCTCCGGCCGGATCTTCACATCTTTCAGCGGGGGAAGCACCTGAGGAAACAAGACACTTTAAAGAGCTCAGATCATTAACATTTGGTCGCTATCGCCTACCGACGTTTGGCTAATGCAACTACACACATTCTTCAATAGCTATATAGATATAAATAAACTGGTTATAATATACAAAAGTTATAATTCAGTTATTGAGTCATGCTAAATTGTTGTGATAGTCTATTGATGTCAGAGCACAGGGTCAGCTACAGAACAGCAACTCTGGAACTTGTGGACATTCAGGGTCAATGTTGAAGTTCTTGATCATGTTTGAACTACCAGATTCAGTTTTGAGTCTCAGAGCAGAGGTAGAAACCAGTGATTATCTCTCATGAGGTGTCAGAACCATTATCATTGTTATTGTCTGTGGCTGTGTGTGACAGTAGTCATTACCTGAGCTTTGATATATCTGCGGATCTCCCGGTGGTGTCTGGAGCCCTCGGTCAGAAGGCTGAGCACTGGCGTCAGACCCTCCTTGTAGTTGGAACCCTGCTTGGAATGAGACAGAGGTATGTCACCGCCTGACCACACAGCTGTGGATGTTGGAGCAACTGGGTAGTTTGCACTTAGCAATAAGGACTGGCGTAATCTGAAGGATATTTTTTCCCCTTATAAAATCTAAAGATTCTTTCCTTAGCATTTCTGTTCTTGATTTGATTTGTTATTTAACAAGATAAAGCTACAGGAGAAAGGGGATGAAATGCATTAAAGCTCATGGGTCGGACTCAAACACTTGAGGACATTGTGTTATGTCTTTAGTGTCCAAGGAGCATCCAGTCCAGTCAGATCTGAGGAGCGAACAGGTCCGGTGCTTATTCAACTTGCTAAACAAACTCATTTGAACAACAACCCAAAACCTTCACGAGTAGTTTGTAACTTTGCAGACGTACAGACAGATCCGTAGCCTGGATCTGGTTCTGAAACGTGTTTATATGCAAGCACTAATATCATTATTGCTCTAACTTTAATGATAAAAACCATCCCTTCAATATTCTAGACGTTCTGTGGCAATTACTGACTGAATATGTCAATTATTCTCTCCTGAATTGACATAAATCATTTCCCTCCTGCCACTACAACTGCTGTTATATTGCTGTATTACTACTTTATATTACTTACACCATAAAGTAGCAAGATTTTAGGAGGTGTGAATGCATGTAAAAGATTTTAGTTAAAAGATATGTTGGACAACTGTCACAACTTTTGAAAAGTGATTCCTCGGTACAGATACTTGAATCATTGTGTATACACATAGTGCAGTATTTGTATTTAGGACCTTACTTTAAGCAAAAAATAATGAGATTAAAAGGTGTTATCACTGTTATCAGTATATAAACACAGTCATTAATCTTTCAGTGCTACCGGTCTCTGACAGTAGTATGCACTGGTCGCTGAGGATGACCGTTACCTTGTCTATCCGTTTCTCCATGAAATCTAGCAGCACTTGTACCGCGTCCATGTTCTTTCCGCTGTATTCCTCCACGCCGCCCTGGACGGGCACATCGATTAACACGTCCAGGCAGCACACAGGCAGGTTACTCAGCAGGTTCACGGCATGGCTGGGAAAAAAGGGTTAAAAAGTGTGTTTAAATCTGAAAGTCAATTCTGAAACGAAGAGGGAACCAATGTAAAGTTGCTACAATCAGGGTGATGTGGTTTATGCTCCACTAAAAATACTACAGTAGCTGCTGCGTTTTGAGAGGAGAGAGGGACTTTTGACTGAGGCAGACAAACAGACAGTTGCAGTCGTCCAATGGAGAAGAGACAATAACATGGATGACTTTTTCAAAATATCCATCAGAATAAAAGAAATAAGATTGATCAACTCTCAAATGAATGTTACTTTGCTATTTTCTAAATGAAACAAACCATCCCCTAATTTCAACCAGAGCATTCCATGGTTCCAACAAACTACAACAAAGTCTTACGTCAGACAATGGACAAACTCCCATGACCAGTTTGGCCGCAGTCTTCACAGGTCAAAGGGGGTAAATCATCAATCACTTTTACATGACACTGTTTAAATTTTACTCTATGGCCAAACATTCTTGACATTCTCGCATTACATTACAGTCAAAAGAATATATTGCTCCTAAATCAAGACTCTATTTTGGGGGGCAGCAGTAGCTCAGTCCATAGACCAGGACCAGCATGGACCAGTCAGATGGAGGTGGACTGGTTGCTGCCCAGGTGCCCTTGAGCAAGGCACCAAACCCCCAATCGCTCAGACATCTCTCCATTAATGCATGTGTATAGGTCCTGTCTTTGCATGAGCAGTAAGGAAGGCGGTTTCCAACCTGTGTGCTTCCTCTGTCTTCTCCTCTGTCTCAGTCTTCAGCATCAGCAGATGACGCATGATGGCGGAGATGAGGCGGAGCTGGTGGTCACCGTCCTAGCAAATAGAGAATGAACTCAAATCAATTTAAAGTATTTCATCGGTTAGGAAAATTAGCCAAAATGGGAACACACTACTGTAGACTGCATACAAATTGATCGCAGGAAATCCAGAATTAAACCTTAAAAACTAACATGGTATCATAAACCAGTGTACACAACCAGTCAAAGAGAACAGATCGAAAGAAAGCATAAGGAATTGTATGAGATTGAAACAGTTACTATGGGGATTCAGATAAACGAAGGGGAAGAGGAGGTTTGGATTTATAAAACCTCAAACAGGAGAACAGGGTCAAACATAAGCAAAGACTCTTTCCTTGCTGTCAACAAGGCCAATTCTATGTGCATGGGGTGTTAATAGTTGTTTTCTCATAATGTTATGTGATGGTAAAACAGCAGATGTTAAATTGACAGTGTGGCCATATGGGACTTGACAGTATGATAGTAGTAGTATTGACTGTTCAGGAACATCCAGAAGACACCAAAGGGGGAAAAACTTTGCTTGTGTTTAGCAGAATTGTATGTAATAACATCTTCTCTTTCACAATATCATAGATTGGCACAATAAAGTGAGTGAGCACAGAGGGGAGTGAGAAGAAGATCATCTCACTAATACTCCCTGACTATTCATAGAAACCTGAAAAGATGTTAAAGGTCAAATAGATGAGGCAGAGGCTAAAAGTATCAGAGGATGTTTGGCCTAACCAGCCACATTAATAGAATTATTCATTTGAGGTACAGCCTTCAAACCATGTGTGTCTGTTTGTAGAGAGCAGGTGGGAAATGAAGTTGATACAGATTGATTGTTGGTTGTTGTGAGGATCAAACCTACGACCTTTCTGTGACATTCTCTCTAACTACTAGGCCGCCCTCTGGTTCCATGCATGACCTGCTCTATACTATTCCATGCAACTTTGTGGTGATCCAGTCTAAGCTTGGAGCACACACACGTGGTAGGAACTATTCTTGCAGAAAAAAACGTAACACAAACTACAAACACTACTACACTCACCTCATCACCAGCATCAGACAACGTGAGGTTGAACAAGGCTTTCAGCGCTTCCATGGCGCGTTCGTTGTTCTCTGCAGGGATGGGCAGGGCCTGTGAGTCTGGAGGGGCAGCTTCATACGGACCCACCCAGCGCACATCCAGGATGTGCTCCAGCACCTCCGTCAGTAGCCTCACCGCATGCAGTTCTCTCCGCAAGCCCCCTCGCACATCAGATCGCAGGGCAGACAGCAGGAAGAGAAGGCGCAGTGAGAAGAGGCCCACCTCGTGATGCCCTCTGTGGGTCGCATTCAAGCATGCACACAGACCCCGTGCCAGTTGCACATCTGCGCCAACCTGCTGAGCTGCAGCACTGTTGAACACCACGTTGCATAGGCACTTCAAGGCCTCCACCACCACCCTCTCCTCCTCCTCTGTCTGGGTGTCTTCCTGAAGGTGATTATGGTTGTCCCCTCCATCCTCACCCCCATGTAGCCTGGCCAGCCCAGCCAGGACCAGCATGCCTTCCCTGGTGGCTACAGGTCCGAGGACACGCTTGTCTCTGGACAGGATGCGAAGTGTCTCCAGACAGGCCCTCTGACAGCATGGCTGCACCTGTACCTGTCTCCCCAGGACGGTCAACAGACTCTGACACAGCTTCTGAGATGAGACAGCGGGAAAAGCCTTTCATTATAGAAGTACAGGGCTGCTATTACACTTCATAACAAACAGTTTAGTACTTACACTTCGCAGACTTTCCTCCTTTTGGTCAAAGGTGAAGGTGTGATTATTCTGAAACAACAACAACAATATGCTCATCCTGGCCACCAATAACAGCAATGTGCATGCAGACACCGTGGTTTTAAACTGAAACTATCTATTTGAAACATATAAAGACACAATAGTTTGCATGAAGGGGTTTGAATCTGAGCTTGGAGATGTTAGCTAACATTAGCTCGCTAAATCTGCGTATAGTCGAGACATGTTTAGGTGATGTGAGCTGTTCTTAGCATTAGCATGTTAGCAGTTAGCACGTTAATGTTGCAAAATTATCAATGAATGAACACAATCTGCACATGCAAAGGTTTGATACGTTTTAAAGCTGCAACAATGACGCTGAGATAATGTTAAACCTCAGTGATAGATGATGAAAGCTCGATGCTGTAGCAGCTGAGGAAGCTACCGGGAGCTAACGTTAGCAGCTACCGGGAGCTAACGTTAGTAGCTACCGGGAGCTAACGTTAGCAGCTCCCGGGAGCTAACGTTAGCAGCTCCCGGTAGCTAACGTTAGCAGCTAGCGGGAGCTAACGTTAGCAGCTCCCGGGAGCTAACGTTAGCAGCTCCCGGGAGCTAACGTTAGCAGCTCCCGGTAGCTAAGGTTAGCAGCTCCCGGGAGCTAAGGTTAGCAGCTACCGGGAGCTAAGGTTAGCAGCTCCCGGTAGCTAAGGTTAGCAGCTCCCGGGAGCTAAGGTTAGCAGCTACCGGGAGCTAACGTTAGCACCGCCGTTTGTTTTGGTTCAGCCCCAACTCACCTCTCGGTTATACTGCTGCAAAAGCTTTTGGATTTCCTCGTCGCTGTCAGTTTCGAGCTTCGACAGGAGATTGTTCAAATCCATGATGGAAGAAATGTCAAGAGAGCGGATAGTGAACTTGTTAGCGTGGTAAAGTCCCCGTGTGTGTGTGTGTGTAGGGCAGCTAGCTAGCTAGCCGGCTGCTGTGTGTGTGTCAGCTCCGACTGCTGCTGCTGCTGCTGCTGGCTAGAGGGAAACACCCTCTGCTCTGCCTCTATCAGTCCTCTGTCTCCATCAGTACTCTGCCTCCATCAGTCTTCTATCTCCATCAGTCCTCTGTCTCCATCAGTCCTCTGTCTCCATCAGTCCTCTGCCTCCATCAGCCCTCTATCTCCATCAGTCCTCTATCTCCATCAGTCCTCTGCCTCCATCAGTCCTCTGTCTCCATCAGTCCTCTGTCTCCATCAGTCCTCTGCCTCCATCAGTCCTCTGTCTCCATCAGTCCTCTGTCTCCATCAGTCCTCTGCCTCCATCAGTCCTCTGCCTCCATCAGCCCTCTGTCTCCATCAGTCCTCTGTTTCCATCAGTCCTCTGCCTCCATCAGCCCTCTGTCTCCATCAGTCCTCTGTCTCCATCAGTCCTCTGCCTCCATCAGCCCTCTGCCTCCATCAGTCCTCTGTCTCCATCAGTCCTCTGTCTCCATCAGTCCTCTGCCTCCATCAGTCCTCTAT